>OLMO02000231.1:23066856-23089418 GCA_900291935.2 Cassiopea xamachana
GCTACATGCCTGTTGAAACAACTAAATAGATTTGGGAGCATTGAACCGTTACGCAATGCCTCTAAGGGGGCCTTAACTTAGTGTTATGTAACGGGTGAATTATCCCTATAGCAAAAGTGAAGAAAATATTGCAGGGCTGAAAATTCTACTTTTCATGAGTATGTATGTCATTTTAATCCTGGCTAACACAGCTTATTTTGACAGCTTCCAACTTTCTTCCTACCTGGAACAGTCGCAGCGTTTCTACTTATAACATTGCATCATATAATTTATTATTCGGATTCGATGACGTAAATGCATAAATTTCCTAATCGTTCCCAATCCTTTTCTGCACATAAATGAATGTACTCTTTACACGACAAGCCTTTCTGGTGTGCTCTACGCGATTGTACATGCAGGAATAAACCACTAAGAAGTTCGAACATTCTCATTAGAGATCAAATAATGGCCAACAGATACCCAGGTAGACTTATGGAGCATCTTCGGCAACTTGGAGACGAAGAAGACATGAACTTGCGCAATTCCGATTCCGACGTTGCTAGGAAATGGAAGTTCACAAAGACAGATGATAATGGTGAAGCAGATGAAGAATGTCCATGTGGGAAGAAGGAGATCAGGTATTTGATGTACATCAAGCATAAAAACACTGGAAATGAGATATTTGTTGGTTCTTCCTGCATTAAACTATTTGAAAGATGCCTGGAAAATTTGACGAACGTAGCCTTAGCATTGATGCAGACAGGAGTGAAAGGAACATACAAAGGCGTAACAAAAAGAAATCCTCGACAGCTCAAGTTTAAAATCCCACCAAATCATGGCTTCGTAAGGAATCTCAATGACTTCAGAGTGCATATAATTTACGTTCCAGTTTCTCAACTGGAGTATAACGACTGGAATTGCGAGGTTTTTCCTCCTGACAGAGACAAAATCGAAGAGTACGCTAGAAAACTCGTCATTGGACAACAATACCAATTGAAGGTCAAATTGACAAGGTGGGAGAATGACGATGGAAACAGTTTTAGCCTATTTATCACTGCACGTGTACAGATAGTAGTGACAAGCTGAGAGAGAACATGGAGAAAAGTAGTTATCTGTCTTAGTTGTTATTATATAGTTTTCGTAATCTCAAGGAGCGTTTGCAATAAATTGAAATGAAGTGCATTCCTTTTTGCCCTCATACCTACCGAAGTTCTTCCTTCTGTTGAGAAGACAATTCATTGTAGCTATTATGTCATATTTGACTTTGTACAAAAGTATTGTTAGCTACATATTGACTGAAAAAGCCCACGAGTTCAGCAATGGTGATAAACTGTGAAGGTAAAGGTAATTTGATAAGCAATAAGAGTATTTTGGCAGGATTCAACATCATCAATTTATGTAGTTAATATCATCAAAGAGGTTATCAAGAAGTGTCATGTTTGTCATATTTCGGTACTAGAATTGGTCATCATTCAGCTTCCTCACTCTGAAAGGTGTCACAAATTCCTCTTCCACTCTTCAGCATACTATTTCATGTTTCTGCACTACCTCGCAACTTTCAACTTTTATAGCGCACACAACTGTTGTGCTAAGAATGTTGCATGATTGTTATAATCACAACTATCATCCAAATTTAGGCACAGATACTAGATCAGACATGAACATTGTGGAGTTGTCAGTTAAATTCTAGAGCAGCTAAGTTGGCCAGAATGGCTGAAGTGCCTGATTGGCCTAGTGATGTTAGCTCTGAAACACGAATTATTATACGGTATAAGATTATTGCAGGAAGGAATGGTGTAGGAGAAAGAAGTCAAACTGGTCATAATTTTGTGCAGTTTTTCGAAGATAGCATCATTTTATCAGTGCAAATTTGGTTTATCAACAACAATTGGAAATTTTACAAGTGGAGAAACTTTGGAAATATCACATGATATCAAGTTGGTAACGTTAAGATTGGTTAAACATTCGGAAAATGCTAGATATAGATATCAACCCATATTGTATGTAACCTAATGAAATTGAAGCTATAATTAATCCTAAGCGCACTTTTTGGTTTTAAGAATAACAAATTGTTCGCTGATCCTCAATATTCTTGAATTTTTTCGGTTTTGAGCCTTTGATTGTTCAAATATTATTCTGAAATATCGAATGTGTAAGTCTGAAAATCAAAGAATTATACTCAAATATTTATTGATGATTTTCTTCATCATAAAGCAAAAATAAAAATGGAGCAGAATAATTAATATTGCATCGATGGTGAAAAAACTAATTTACAAGCAGTACTATAACTCAAATACATATAAATTTCAAGTATTTATGAAACCTGAGTTTTACATTATTTTAAAATTATTCCTTAATTTCAGCTATTCTATGCCTGAATATTCTTATAAACTTTACTTTTATAAGAATAAAGTGTACAAGTAGAGAAAACGTGAGTAAAGGAAAAATTTCAGCTTTGCATTTGACTAGAACATGTATATAAGGAAAGTGCAAAAAAGCAATGAAATTTAAATATGGTGCTTTTTACGCTCCAGGACTAGTGTACACTTTTTTGTATGAACCCCTAACTTTTTTCCGAGTCTCAGTATTCTTAACTTTTCTGGTTTTGAGCCTAAGATTATTCTTAATTTATTCTTAGATGTCATAGGTATAGCTTGGTCTAGAAATGAAAGGAATATATTCCAATCTTTGTTGACGTCATAATTAATCATAAAGCAAATCAAAAGAGAACCAGAAATAATAAGTATTGCATTTACTGTCTAATTGTAAATCTAAAGGCACCATTATAGATCAATTACACAAAAATTCTAAATCTTGATGAAGCTTTAGCCTTGCATTATTCTTAAATTATTCTTAAATTTCAACGATTCTAATATTTCTATGAAGTATATTCTTATAAAAGTATGAAGACATGCAAAAAAGGGTATATGCTACGAAAATGGTGCAACATGATGTTAAATGTTGGAAAAGGCATGCATTTAGGACATTACGTTAAGGCAAAAACTAAAGGAAAACCTTCAATTATACATGAAATAGATAAGACATGAAGCAAGGCTTAAAAATATATCTATTTGTATTGATATTTAGCATAAATTGCATTAGTCATACACGCGCATCATCACACCTTTGACTATAATGGTGATGAATAACGGTAGCTGAAGATCTAGCATCCTTCTCATAACAGTCAATTAGAGTTGAAAGATAAGGGCAGCAAGGATCATTCTCCAATACCCTGGCAAACATTATTACTCAGTTTGATACATGAAGTTTCAGGAACTAGGGTAGAAGCCAACGAGAAGTTTCTGTTGCAAAGAGTAATTTCACAGCAGCCAGTATGTTCCATTCCTATCAATGGTTTGCATCAGCAAAGAAACCAAAATGGCAAATCTTAGAAATGGGACTGAATCATGACAACAGCTGATGCCATCATTATTTTAACAAGTTTTCCTTGCTTGCTACAAACGAGAATTTACAGGCTTGTTAGGCATTGTAGCAACTTTCCTTGTAATTGATTAGCATGCAATTATTGAAAATATCTTTTTTGTGTACAGGCACTTATCTGCAGGGGACACTGCTGGCAATGCCTCCAAATAGAAAATTTTCATAATTTTGCCCTCCAACAGAAACATCGACCTGGAGATTTATATACACAACTAAAGTTTTTGCCCCACCCCCCAAAGTTATGATACAGTCAGTTTTTGCCCCTTCCGAATATTTCCTAATAGGGGCAGTCTGGGGTTTCACTGAGGGTTCCCTAGTCTCAGATTTCTCGGAAATTTATGCTCCGCGCTTCTTGAAAGTCCAGTTATTTACCTTCACCAAATAGAATTGGTCAGCGACAATCGGCGATTTTAGTAGTCGTTGTCCGTTGAAGCTAAGAAGTATTTGTATACAACTTATTTCTCTCGTAGCCGATAGGTCTACAAAGCGTTAGCACTCGAAAATGCAAACATACGTTATCATAGGAGATGAAGTTTCAAATCACTAGAAGATAGGAGATGAAGTTTCAGATCATTGGAACTGATTTGCTGAATCAATGAACTCCATCGGAACGCGATGCCATCCATACATAAAGAGGGCCAATAAAATGGTCGCTTTTATTTCTCACTTCAAACATGGTATCAAAATTCACAGAATTGCGATTCCTCAGTTGGTCTTGTGTTCTTGATTCAAATTTTGAAATTTAACGTTTAACAGAATATCGCTAAAAGATGTCCTGCCCTATTTTGTGAGCAACATAGCTTAAGAGAGATGGTAGTATTTTGACAATCTAGCCGCTCCTGTCGCCTGTTCGGCCCTGCTACATCATAGAAATTTCTAAGAAGTCAAGTCTGAGGTTAGCATGCGTAATTACCAATTTTCCCAAACCCTCTTTTGCATGTACATTGGTGTTCACTGTTGCGAAATCTGCGCTGCTGGCAAAAATTGTTACTTAGTGTAATACATGAAGTTTCAAGAGCTAGGATAGAAACTGGCGAGGAGTGTCTTTTGTGTGAAGAGGAATTCCTGTGGAGCCTGTTCGTGTTCCATTCCCAACAATGGTTTGCATTAGCAAAGAAACCAAAATGACAAATCTTAGAAATAGGACTAAGTCATGAAAACAAGAGCAAGTATTGATCTTCTCATCTTCTTGAAAGACATGAGCATCATAAGTGGTCTGAAACTAAAAATCTGGTGCAATAATTAGTCTTAATAGCTTCCCCTGTTGCAACCCAGAGCTTACAAGCTAGCTTATCACGTTAGCAACTCATCCTCTAATTGGATAGCATGCAAAAATTGAGAATATCATGTTTATTTACAGGCACATAACTGCAGGGGGCGATGCGAGAAAAGTCCCCCAAATAAAAAGATATTTATACTTTTGCTCCACAACAGAATTACTTACCTAAAGATTAAGATAATCAAATAAAGTAGTTGATCCCTCAAAACTATGGTACAGGCAGATGTTGTCCTTCCAGGGCATTTCCTCTAGCTTCGCGCTTGCTTGTTCATGTGTCATAGAGTATTGCAAGAGATGAATAGGACCATTGTGATGGATTCACTGAGGGTTTCCTAGTGTGAAACTTCTTGGAAATTTATGGAAGAATACTTTTGGGTAGTTGTGGATTTTCTTGTTTCACATTTCTTGGAAATCCAGCTATTTACCTTCAGAAAGTGGGATTTGTCATCAAAAATAGATGGCTTTAATGGTCTTTTGACTAAACCTGTTCTTAGTCTTGTTCGTTGAAGCCATTGAAATTAAGAAACGCTTGTGCACAACTCGATTTCTCTCGCAACTAACAGGACATAGAAAGCCCCCATTTTCATTTGTTTCTTCAAACATGGTATTCACGAAATTGCAAATCCTCAGTTGTCCGTTTGTGCTTTGAAATCAAATTTTGAAACCTTGCTATTAGCTCAACATATGATAAATGACCAGTTCAACAGGCCTTCATTACAGAAATGAAGGCAACAGATCGTATTCTTGTCTGTCTTTTTGCTTCGAAAAGTTAGACAAAAATCTTGTACACTTAATAAAAACAATTGCAAGACAATCATAAAAAATAAAAACCACAAAAAACACACAAAAATACTAAGAGAGTTTGTACACTTTTGTGAGTGGCATAGGTTTAGAGAAATGATAGTATTCTTACAATCAGCAACTCCTGCAGCCTGTTAGGTAGTTAGACCCTGCTACATCATAGAAACTTCTGAGAAGTCAAGTCTGAGGTTAGCATGTCTAATTACCAATTGTCCCCAACCTTCTTTTTTCCATATACATTGGTGTTCATAATTTGAGGTAGGTCTTTCCAACGTAGGAAACGCGTCTCCATGAAGGAAATACAACATTTTCTTCCTTAGCACTTCTAGAATTCCCCGGAGACAGAATCTATGGCATACCTGGGGCCTAGCAATAGTAGATATACACCCCTCAACATTTAGCTTGTCGCCAAATTTGCAGTTCATCAATAATGCTACTCGACGCTGTACTACTGATAATACACTTTTTTTTTGTTTATAAGAAAAACGTTTATAAGAAAATGAGGCTCAAATCATCAAAATCTTAAGACAATCGTGAGAAACTCACGAGGCTCAAATTCCAAAATTAAATGTTTTTATAGGCCAAAAATCGGTAAATTCGTCGTTATTGCATTCAAAATGTTAAAGATGGAATTCAAATTCAAGTATACAATATTATTAACAAAAGTGTAAACCACTCTAGCCAGTTTATTTCAGCAAAAGTTAAGAAAAATTTAAGAAAATCTGAGGCTCAATTTCGGAAAAACTTAAGAAAATTGAGGCTCAGGCAAAATAATGATTTTCTTAGTAAAAAAAACGTGTATGCAAGGGTAGTCTTGTTCAACCGTTCAAAGGCTACGTAATGTCTCTAGGGGAGGGGGGTTTCACTTGGGTGTTATGTAACGGGTGAATGACCACTATAGCAAAAGTGAAGAAAGTATTGCAGGGCCGAAAATTCCATCTTTCATGAGTATGTATGTTATTTTAATCCTGGCCAACACAGCTTACTTTGACAGCTTCCAACTTTCTTCCTACCTGGAACAGTCGCAGCGTTTCTACTTATAACATTGCATCATATAATTTATTATTCGGATTCGATGACGTAATGCATATCTTCTCTAATCGTTCCCAATCCTTTTCTGCACATAAATGAATGTATTCTTTACATGACAAGCCTTCTGGTGTGCTCTGTGCGATTGTACAAGCAGGAATAAACCACTAAGGAGCTCGAACATTCTCATTAGAGATCAAATAATGGCCAACAGATACCCGGATAGACTTATGGGGCATCTTCGGGATCTTGGAGGCCCAGACGACGAGAACTTGGACAATTTCACGTTACTAGGAAATGGAAGTTCACAAGGACACATGATAATGGTGTACCAACTAAAAATTGTCCATGTGGGAAAAACGGAATCAGGTATTTGATGTACATCAAGCATGATGAGACTGGAAATGAAACATTTGTTGGTTCTGAATGCATTAAGATTTTTGAAGAACGTCTGCAAAATGTGATGAAGGTAGCCTTGACATTGATGCAAACAGGATTGAAAGGAAAATTCAAAGGCGTAACAGAAGGAGATTCTCCAAAGCTCAGGTTTCAAATCAATGCAAAGCATGGCTTGGTAAAGAATATCGCTGACTTCAAAGTGTATTTCAATCACGTTCCAGTTTGTCAGAGCTCACAAAAATGGGAATGCCGCGTTTTTCCTCCAAACAGAGCAAGATCTGTTAACTATTCTACGGGACTCACGAAGGAACAAAAGTACAACTTGAAGCTCAAATTATCACGTTGGAAACAAGGCTATGGAACAGGTTTTAGCCTAGATATCATTGAATGCACAGCAATAGCCAACTAGATGAAGACATTGGTAAAAAGCTGAAAGAGAACATGGACGAAAGTACTTAACTGTCTTTTTGTTATTATTTAGCTTTCGTAATCTCAAGGAGCGTTTGCAATAAATTGAAATGAAGTGCATTCCTTTTTGCCCTCATACCTACCGAAGTTCTTCCTTCTGTTGAGAAGACAATTCATTGTAGCTATTATGTCATATTTGACTTTGTACAAAAGTATTGTTAGCTACATATTGACTGAAAAAGCCCACGAATTCAGCAATGGTGATAAACTGTGAAGGTAATGTGATAAGCAATGGGAGTATATTTTGGCAGGATTCAACATCATCAATTTATGTAGTCAATGTCATCAAAGAGGTTATCAAGAAGTGTCATGTTTGTCAAATTTCGGTACTAGATTTGGTCATCATTCAGCTTCCTCTCTCTCAACGGTGTCACAAATTCCATTTCCACTCTTCAGCATACTATTTCATGTTTCTACACTACCTCGCAACTTTCAACTTTTATAGCACACACAACGGTTATGCTAAGAATGTTGCATCATTTTCATAATCACCACTGTCATCCAAACTTAGGTACAGACACTAGATCAGACGTAAACATTGTGGAATTGTCAGTTAAATTCTAGAACAGCTAAGTTGGCCAGAATGGCTGAAGTGCCTTATTTGCCTAGTGATGTTAACTCTAAAACACGAATTATTACACAGTATAAGATTATTGCAGGAAGGAATGGTGTAGGAGACAGAAATCGAACTGGTCATATCTTTGTGCAGTTTTTCGAAGATAGCATAATTATATCAGTGCAAATTTCGTTTATCAACAATCACTGAAAATTTTACAAGTGGAAAAACTTTGGAAATATCACATGATATCAAGTTGGTAACGTTAAGATTGGTTAAACATTCAGAAAATGCTAGATATAGATATCAACCCATATTGTAACCCAATGAAATTGAAGCTATAGTTAATCCTAAGAACACTTTCTGGTTGTAAAACTAATACATTTTTCGCTGAGCCTCAATATTCTTAAACTTTTTCGGTTTTGAGCCTTAGATTATTCTTAAGTTATCCTTAAATATCGAAGGTGTAACTATGTTTGGAAATCAAAGGATCATACACAAACCTTTATTGGTGTCTTGCTTTATCATAAAGTAAAATCAAAGTGGAGCAGAATAACAAACATTGTATTGATAGTGAGAGAGTTAATCTACGAGCAGCACTATAGCTCAAATACACAAAAATTCTGAGTCTTGATGAAACTTGAGACTTGCATTATTTAAAAATTATTCCTAAATTTCAGCTATTCTATGCCTGAATATTCTTATAAACTTTACTTTTATAAGAAAAAAGTGTACAAGTAGAGAAAACTTGAGTATAGGAAAAATTTCATCTTTGTATTTGACTAGAACATGTATATAAAGAAAGTGCAATAAAGCAATGAAATTTAAGTATGGTGCTTTTTACGCTCTAGGACTCGTGTACAATTTTTTTATATGAACCTCTAACTTTTTTCCAAGTCTCAATAATCTTAACATTTCTGGCTTTGAGCCTAAGAGTATTCTTAACTTATTCTCAGAGTCAAAGGTGTAGCTTAGTCTAGAAATGAAAGGAATATATTCCAATCTTTGTTAATGTCAGTTAATCATAAAGTAAATCAAAAGAGAGCCAGAAATAATAAATATTGTATTTATTGCTCAAATGCAAATCTAAAGGCACCATTATAGATCAAATACACAAAATTTTTAAATCTTGATGAAGCTTTAGCCTTGCATTATTCTTAAGTTAGTCTTAAATTTCAGCGATTCTAATATTTCTATGCAGTATATTCTTATAAAAGTATGAAGGCATGCAAAAAAGGATATATGCTACAAAAATAGTGCAACATGATGTTAAATGATGGAAAAGTTATACATTTAGGACATTACGTTAAGGCAAAAACTAAAGGGCAACCTTCCATTATACATGTACATGAAATAGATAAGACATGAAGCAAGACTCAAAAATAAATATATTTGTATTGATATTTAGCATAAATTACATCAATCACACTCACACCCGCATCATCACACCTTTGACTATAATGGTGATGAACAACGGTAGCTGAAGATCTAGCATCCTTCTCATAACAGTCAATTCAGGGCCGTAATTTCCACAAAAACTTTGAGGGGGCTAATTTCTAGCGTAACTTAGCGAAGGTTGGCTATCGCAATGACCGTAGGTCATTGCCTAAAACAGCTGGGGGTCTGGGGGGCGCTGTAAACCACCCAGCGGGTCCAGGGGTCCATGGAGCGGAGCCCCTGGAAGCTCCAGAAATTTTGCCATCTCTGAGGCCTTAGAATGACTTAGGATCACGAAAGTTCTCTTTCTGCACAATAATAGAAAAACACCAGAAATGATTACTGTATAGCCTTTGTCTGTTAGTGCACAGGTATGGCAAATCACAGAATCACTATTTTCCCGGTAATGCAAACATGTAAATTGATCAAACCATTTGGGGTTGAAAGCTCGCTTCTGCTTCCCTGTGTCTCTCATAGGAAACTTTATTGATCTCGGTTGGTGTGGCTTTTCCGGAAAATCGCCAGTAGATGAAGAGCTCTTCACAGAATCTGCAGATGCCATTTTGAAAAATGATCTGCTTTCTTTCTCTGCTTATATTTTGTAGAAGGAGAAATCCAATTTGTTTTTTCTTTGTATGAAGATTCAATTCAAGACTCGGATCCGAAATTGAGATTCGAAATGTGTAATTTTAATAACAATGTTAATAAAAGTTTTTTTTGTGAATTGAAATGTACATTTTTTATAGTTTTAAAGCTTCTAAAAATACAATGCCGTTATTGAAACAATTTCTGCAATATAGAAAAAGTCTGGCCTAAGTGTGGCCAAATTAAAAAGAAAAAGTTTAGAATATAATGTGAATATACTGTAGTGCCCCCCCAGTAATCTACCATGTGGTTATTAATGTTGATGCACTCTCTGACCTTCTAAACGCAGTATAATTTACAAAAAAAAATTTTTGTATCATCAAAATTATTGGGGGCTTCAGCCCCCCTAGCCCCCCCGGAAATTACGTCCTTGCAATTAGAGTTGAAAGATATGGGCAGCAAGGATCATTCTCCAGTACCCTGGCTAACATTATTACTCAGTCTAATATATGAAGTTTCAGGAAATAGGATAGAAGCCAACGAGGAGTTTCTGTTGCAAAGAGTAACTTCACAGCAGCCAGTATGTTCCATTCCTATCAATGGTTTGCATCAGCAAAGAAACCAACATGGCAAGTCTTAGAAATGGGACTGAATCATGACAACAGCTGATGCCATCTTTATTTTAACAAGTTTTCCTTGCTTGCTACAAACGAGAATTTACAGGCTTGTTAGGCATTGTAGCAACTTTCCTTGTAATTGATTAGCATGCAATTATTGAAAATATCTTTTTTGTGTACAGGCATTTATCTGCAGGGGACACTGCTGGCAATGCCTCCAAATAAGTTATGATACAGTCAGTTTTTGCCCTTTCCGGACATTTCTTTACAGGGGCGGTCTGGGGTTCACTGAGGGTTTCACAGCCTCAGATTTCTCGGAGATTTATGCTTCACGCTTCTTGGAAACCAATTATTTGCTTTCACCAATTAGAATTGGTCAGCGACAATGGGCGGTTTTAATGGTCGTTGTCCGTTGAAGCTAAGAAATATTTGTGTAGAACTTGATTTTTCTTGCAGCCGATAGGTCTACAAAGCGTTAGCACTGGAAAATGCAAACATACATTATCATAGGAGACGAAGTTTCAAATCACTAGAAGATAGGAGATGAATTTTCAAATCACTAGAACTGATTTGCTGAATGAATGAACTCCATCGGAACGCGATGCCATCCAAACATGAAGAGGGCCAATAAAACGGTCACTTTTATTTCTCACTTCAAACATGGTATCAAAATTCACAGAATTGCGAATCCTCAGTTGGTCTTGTGTTCTTAAATCAAATTTTGAAACTTAGCGTTTTACAGAATATCGCTAAAAGATTTCCTGTACTTTTTTGTGAGTAACAAAGCTTTAGAGAGATGGTAGTATTTTGACAATCTAGCCCCTCCTGTTGCCTGCTTGGCCGTTAGGCCCTGGTACATCATAGAAATTTCTAAGAAGTCAAGCCTGAGGCTAGCATGCGTAATTACCAATTAACCCAAACCCTCTTTTGCATAAACATTGGTGTTCACTGTCGCGAAATCTGCGCTGCTGGCAAAAATTGTTACTTAGTGTAATACATGAAGTTTCAAGAGCTAGGATAGAAACTGGCGAGGAGTGTCTTTTGTGTGAAGAGGAATTCCTGTGGAGCCTGTTCGTGTTCCATTCCCAACAATGGTGTGCATTAGCAAAGAAACAAAAATGACAAAATCTTGGAAATAGGACCAAGTCATGACAACAAGAGCAAGTATTGATCTTCTCATCTTCTTGAAAGACATGAGCATCATAAGTGGTCTGAAACTAAAAATCTGGTGCAATAATTAGTCTTAAAAGCTTCCTCTGTTGCAACCCAGAGCTTACAAGCTAGCTAATCACGTTAGCAACTGACCCTCTAATTAGCTAGCATGCAATAATTAAGAATATATTGTTTACATACAGGCACATAACTGCAGGGGGTGCTGCGAGAAACATCCCCCAAATGAAATGGTATTTATGGTATATACTTCTGCTCCACAACAGAATTACTTACCTAAAGATTAAGATAATCAAATAAAGTATTTGATCCCTCAAAACTATGGTACAGGCAGATGTTGTCCTTCCAGGGCATTTCCTCTAGCTTCGCGCTTGCTTGTTCATGTGTCATAGAGTATTGCAAGAGATGAATAGGACCATTGTGATGGATTCACTGAGGGTTTTCTAGTATGAAACTTCTTGGAAAGTTATGGAAGAATACTTTTGGGTAGTTGTGGATTTTCTTGTTTCTCACTTCTTGGAAATCCAGTTATTCACCTTCGGCAAATGGGATTTGTCATAAAAACAAATGGCTTTAGTGGTCTTTTGACCAAACCTGTTCTTAGTCTTCTTCGTTGAAGCCATTGAAATTAAGAAGCGCTTGTGCACAACTCGATTTCTCTCGCAACTAACAGGACATAGAAAGCCCCCATTTTCATTTGTTTCTTCAAACATGGTATTCACGAAATTGCAAATCCTCAGTTGTCCGTTTGTGCTTTGAAATCAAATTTTGAAACCTTGCTATTAGCTCAACATATGATAAATGACCAGTTCAACAGGCCTTCATTACAGAAATGAAGGCAACAGATCGTAGTCTTGTCTGTCTTTTTGCTTCGGAAGGTTAGACAAAAATCTTGTACACATAATAAAAACAATTGCAAGAAAATCATAAAAAACAAAAAGTCACAAAAAACACACAAAGATACTAAGAGAGTTTGTGCACTTTTGTGAGTGGCATAGGTTTAGAGAGATGATAGTATTTTGACAGTCTAGCACCTCCTGCAGCCTGATAGGTAGTTAGACCCTGCTACATCATAGAGATTTCTAAGAAGTCAAGTCTGAGGTTAGCATGCCTAATTACCAATTGTCCCCAACACTCTTTTCCATATAAATTGGTGTTCATAATTTGAGGTAGGTCTTTCCAACTTAAGAAACGCGTCTCCGCGAAGAAATACAACATTTTCTTCCTTACCACGTTTAGAATGCCCCGGAGACAGAATCTATGCCATACCCAGGGGTGCAGCAATAGTGGATGTACACCCCCAACATTTATCTTGTCGCCAAATTTGCAGTTCATCAATAGTGCTACTCGACGCTGTACTACTGATAATATGCAAGGGTAGTCTTGTTCAACCGTTCAAAGGTTACGTAATGTCTAGAGGGGAGGGGGGTTTCATTTGGGTGTTATGTAACGGGTGAATGACCACTATAGCAAAAGTGAAGAAAGTATTGCAGGACTGAAAATTCTATCTTTCATGAGTATGTATGTTATTTTAATCCTGGCCAACACAGCTTATTGTGACAGCTTCCAACTTTCTTCCTACCTGAAACTGTCGCAGCGTTTCTACTTAAAACATTACATCATATAATTTATTATTCGGTTTCGATGACGTAAATGCATAAATTCCCTAATCGTTCCCAATCCTTTTCTGCACATACATGAATTTATTCTTTACGCGACAAGCCTTTCTGGTGTGCTCTATGCGATTCTACAAGCAGGAATAAACCACTAAGAAGTTCGAACATTCTCATTAGAGATCAAATAATGACCAACAGAAACCCGGGTAAACTTATGGCGCATCTTCGGAAACTTGGAGACGAAGTAGACATGAACTCTGGCAATTCCGACGTTGCTATGAAGTGGCAGTTCAGAACGACTAAAGATAATGGTGCAGCGACTGAAGAATGTCCATGTGGGAAACAGAGAATCAGGTATTTGATGTTCATCAGGCATAAAAACACTAGAAATACGACATTTGTTGGTTCTGGATGCATTAAGATGTTTGAAGAACGCCTGCAAAATATGATGAAGGTAGCCCATGCATTGATTGTAAGAGGAGTGAGAGGAACATTCCTAGGACTAACAGACGAAGTAGAAGGAAGTCCTACAAAGCTCGAGTTTAAAATCTCAGCACATCATGGCTTGGTACAGAATATCGATGACTTCAGAGAGTGTTTCAATCCCTTTCCAGTTGCTCACCTGGATAACAAGTGGATTTGCCAGGTTTTTCCTCCTGGAAGAGAATCCGTCTACGATTACATTGAGCAACTCAACATTGAACAACAATACAATTTGAAACTCGAATTGTCAAGGTCTGATCAAGATGATCAAACAGGTATTAGCCTATACATCACTGAATGTGAAGAGCTACCCAACTAGCAGAAGACATTGGTGAAACGCTGAAAAACAACATGGAGAAAACTACTTATCTGTCTTTTTTGTTGTTATTTAGTTTTCGTAATCTCAAGGAGCGTTTGCAATAAATTGAAAACAAGTGCATTCCTTTTTGCTTTCATACCTACTGAAGTTCTTTCTTATGTTTAACAGACAATTCATTGTAGCTATTATGTCATATTTGACTTTGTACAAAAGTATTGTTAGCTACATATTGACTGAAAAAGCCCACGAGTTCAGCAATGGTGATAAACTGTGAAGGTAATTTGATAAGCAATGGGAGTATTTTGGCATGATTCAACATCATCAATTTATGTAGTTAATATCATCAAAGAGGTTATCAAGAAGTGTCATGTTTGTCATATTTCGGTACTAGATTTGGTCATCATTCAGCGTCCTGTCTCTGGAAAGTGTCACAAATTCCTTTTCCATCCCATTCTTCAGCATGCTATTTCATGTTTCTACAATACCTCGCAACTTTCAACTTTTATAGCACACACAACTGTTGCATCAAGAATGTTGCATCATTGTTATAATCACCACTGTCATCCAAATTTAGGCACAGATACTAGATCAGACATGAACATTGTGGAGTTGTCAGTTAAATTCTAGAGCAGCTAAGTTGGCCAGAATGGCTGAAGTGCCTGATTGGCCTAGAGATGTTAGCTCTGAAACACGAATTATTATACGGTATAAGATTATTGCAGGAAGGAATGGTGTAGGAGAAAGAAATCGAACTGCTCATAATTTTGTGCAGTTTTTCGAAGATAGCATAATTATATCAGTGCAAATTTGGTTTATCAACAATCATTGAAAATTTTACAAGTGGAAAAACTTTGGAAATATCACATGATATCAAGTTGGTAACGTTAAGATTGGTTAAACATTCGGAAAATGCTAGATATAGATATCAACCCATATTGTAACCCAATGAAATTGAAGCTATAACTAATTAATCCTAAGCACACTTTCTGGCTATAAGAATAACAAATTTTTCGCTGATCATCAATACTCTTAAACTTTTTCAGTTTTGAGCCTTAAATTATTCCTAAATTATTCTTAAATATCGAATGTGTAAGTCTGAAAATCAAAGAATTCAAAGAAAATCAAAGAATACTCAAATCTTTATTGATGTTTTTCTTCATCATAAAGCAAAACAAAAATGAAAAAGAATAATAAATATTGCATCAATGGTGAAAAAATTAATTTACAAGCAGTACTATAACTCAAATATATAGAAATTCCAAGTATTTATGAAACCTGAGTCTTACATTTTTTTGAAATTATTCCTTAATTTCAACTATTCTATGTCTGAACATTCTTATGAACTTTACTGTTATAAGAAAAAAGTGTACAAGTAGAGAAAACTTGAGTACAGGAAATATTTCAGCTTTGCATTTGACTAGAACATGTATATGTGGAAAGCGCAATAAAGCAATGAAATTTAAATATGGTGCTTTTAATGCTCCAGGACTAGTGTTCACTTTTTATATGAACCCCTAACTTTTTTCCGAGTAATCCGAGTAATCCGAGTAATCCGAGTAATCAATAATCTTAACTTCTCTGGTTTTGAGCCTAAGATTATTCTTAATTTATTCTTACGTGTCGAAAGCGTAGCTTGGTCTGGGAATGAAAGGAATATATTCCAATCTTTGTTGATGTCAGTTAATGATAAAGCAAATCAAAGGAGAACCAGAAGTAATAAATATTGCATTTATTGTCCAAATGTAAATCTAAAGGCACTATTATAGCTCAAATATACAAAAATTCTAAATCTTGATGAAGCTTTAGCCTTGCAGTGTTCTTAAGTTAGTCTTAAATTTCAGCGATTCTAATATTTCTATGAAGTATATTCTTATAAAAGTATGAAGACATGCAAAAAAGGGTATATGCTACGAAAATGGTGCAACATGATGTTAAATGTTGGAAAAGGCATGCATTTAGGACATTACGTTACGGCAAAAGCTAAAGGACAACCTTCCATTACACATGAAATAGATAAGACATGAAGCAAGGCTTAAAAATAAATCCATTTGCATTGATATTTAGCATAAATTGCATTAGTCATACTCACACGCGCATCATCACACCTTTGACTATAATGGTGATGAATAACGGTAGCTGAAGATCTAGCATCCTTCTCATAATAGTCAATTAGAGTTGAAAGATATGGGCAGCTAGGATCATTCTCCAACAACCTGGCAAACATTAGTACTCAGTTTAATATATGAAGTTTCAGGAACTAGGATAGAAGCCAACGAGGAGTTTCTGTTGCAAAGAGTAATTTCACAGCAGCCAGTATGTTCCATTCCTACCAATGGTTTGCATGAGCAAAGAAACCAAAATGGCAAGTCTTAGAAAGAGGACTGAATCATGACAACAGCTACTGCCATGGTTACTTTAACAAGTTTTCCTTGCTTGCTACAAACTAGAATTTACAGGCTTGTTAGGCATTGTAGCAACGTTCCTTGTAATTGGTTTGCATGCAATTATTGAAAATATCTTTTTTGTGTACAGGCACTTATCTGCAGGGGACACTGCTGGCAATGCCTCCAAATAAAAAATTTTCATAATTTTGCTCTCCAACAGAAACATCGACCTGGAGATTTATATAAACAACTAAAGTTTTTGCCCCACCCCAAAGTTGTGCTACAGTCAGTTTTTCCCCTTCCGGACATTTCTTTACCCTAGAAGTCTGGGGTTTCACCAGTGGCGAAGCTAGAGGACATGCTTGTCATGCACTGCATGACTAATGCTGTTCTGGAATATCACTTTTATTTGAAAATTCCGTCAACAAATTGTTCTGCAAAAAGAAGCTAGAATAAGGCTTATATTTGTTAACAAAAAGCTGTTTAGGGAGCAGTCATAAAGTATGGAGCAGACCGGGGCGGAAGGGATTTAGCAGGGCCACCAAAACTTTTAAGGAGAAATGATGGGCTAGCAAATCATTCTTAATTGCAGAGATGGGCCATGAAACTTTTCACTTAAAATGTATAAGAAACTATTCAGGGATATGTCAATCACTACTTTCTGAGCTACTTTCACTGCTTTCATCATTGTCTGTGATGTTGCTATCTTCAGTTACTTTCACCTTTGCCTTCTGAAAACACTGCTCTATGGTTCCATATCTAGGCTTCTTCAATTCTCTTGCCTTCTTTAATTTATTGGCTTCCATTGTTGATGCAAGCTGCTCCGGAAGGTGCTTACAAAGTTCTGCTGCAATTTTGTCGCTCCCATCATCAACAAATACCCCTTTGCCAATAAGATGTTTTAAGCCACGCAAGTACATTTTTGGTTTAAGAGCATCTAAGGCATGTGGGTTTATTGAGGTATGATCAATCTTAAACCCAAAATTCCCTTTAGCAGCAGCGTCAGAGAATAACCCATGTAGTGTGATGCTATTCAAAACTGATGCACAACATTGATATAGCATCATTTCCTTCCTCTTTTCACTTTTCTTGCAATTTTCCATTCTTCTTTTTCTCTGCATCTTACCCCTCTGCTTGTTTAAAGTGCTTTCTGGAAAATTGTGCTCAGCTTTTCTAATGACTGACTGAACTTGGCTCTCCAGTTTGACTAAAAATGATTTGATGTCATTCATTTTCTTTATTGAATTGTCATAGTACTCTAATTCATTTGATTTCCAGCATGGCACTGTGTTTTTGCTGCTGAATAATTGGCATCTTCTTTTAGTTAACTTTTCCACTTCTACGTCAATCTTATGAATTTCACTTGAAATGGCATTTTTAGTACCTACTGCCATGACTACATCTTTTGCAGTGTGGCACTTGACATCTTCAGCACTTGCAAAGTGACGGCAATTAATCCATATGCCATCTTTACTCTCTCTGTATTTTACTAAGAGATTCTCAATGTTTTGAACAGTACATTTAATCTCCCACCTCAGCTGCCTTTGACTTAATGCATAACTCTTGAAACTGTTGATATCCATTAAAGAAAATGAAGAATTGAACAGCTCTTCAACAGTTTCATTATAAAACACATGTTTATCAATGAGTGGGTTGGGTACAAATAGTTCTTTGACTGGCTCTGGCTCTGAAAAGGAACAAATGGGTGTCTTCTTTATAATAAAAGCAAAGTACATTTGTCTTGTAGTATAGGTTGACATTATTTGACTAAAACGTTGATTGCAAATGATACAAATCCAACAATGAATCTGAACACAAATAAAATTCAGCAATTAATCTGTTACCTATCCTAAGTGTCTACTCGATTAGTTGGAGGCTTTCTACATGTGACTGTAACTTACAACTACAGGCAAAAGGCCTCCATCATGTAACTACTAATAATTAATATTCAAGTGTTGTGGCAAAACGCAACTCACTTTCTTTCCTAATTGATTCTTTTTCTTGGGGATGCACCTTTTCAGCTTCTTTGCTTGTTGTCAACACACTTTTGCGTATCTGCAAACTACTCTCAAGCTTCTTTCTATGTCCTTGCTTATGAATACCGACAGTATCGAGCATTTCTGCAACATCTTTAGTACCCAATGCTAATATGAAATCCAGATCATCGTAGCCTTCTTCTTCAAACATGTGCCAGTAATGACCAAGCTTGATATCCTCCAGAAAATCCTTGACAGTAGTCATACTTTTCGTAAAAGCGAGCGTAAATTGTTGTATACGCACCAGCTATCAATTTCGCGCCAAAATATGCTGCAATCTATAATAAGCCTCGTTGTCGTATATATCCTACTATATTGAAGTAGCATTTGTTTTTGCAGTCGCGTTTTCAGTTAGAGTAGGATTGTTTCTACCGATTTTGAATGTTTGGCACAATGACGTCAAACACCAATAGTAGGAGAACTGCAGCTAGAAAAAAAAAGCCAGATTCTTTTCGAGAAAACAGAGAGCCGATTTGAAATGTTGAAATCTCTTCAGACATGCCACTTGGATGACAATGAGAAGTTGTTAGAAAAACATATTGCTAGTACTCAAGGAAATATTGAGCTTTGTAGCCATTTAAAAGGCTTGAAATCAGTATGGCAAGAGCTCATGACTCGTACCATATCTGATGATGGGCACTCAATCCGAAAAGGCTTCATGAGTTTCGATGAAGGCTTTGCATTATTTCTTGGGTATATGCAAAAATCTGTTAGAAGTGATCTAATGGACAGAAAAGAAGAAGTGTTTTAAGGAGTTCTTGTGTCATGAGAACTATGGTCTATGCATATATATAATTAATGGATTTATTGTCATTCAGTCAAATGATTTTGATCTTCATTACTTTGCCTATGCCATGGTCTCAAAAATGGAGTCTACTCAAGAGGCAAGTAAGAACCATAGACTAATTCTTGACAAATCAATTGTGCAGAAACTTATCAATTCCATGGACACAGAATGGGATAAGAAGATAGCTTGAGTTACATTTGGGGCATGCCGTTCAAGGTCTGAATTTGACCGACTTGGCATCAGTAGTCATGACATCAAGAAGCTAACAGATCATGTTTTGGATGTAATCCAAGCTAGAGATGATACAAAGGTATTGCTTTTTATGTATATTTATTAATGTGTATATTTATTGAGATATTGTATTATTGATTTACAGAGGTGGTACTAAGAGTCCCCTGTTAACATTAGTTTCTCCCAAGTCTGCAATTTTTAGACCAGAAATTTTGTGTTTTCTCCCAAAAGTTTTGAAAATTATGTAAGATGATATATTTATTTATATTATGATTGTGGTTTGCAGATTTTGGCTACAAATGGGGTTAAAGCAAATGTGGATACTAAGATAGACATGATTGACAAGGCAATAATGTATAAAACTGCTCTCATTAGAAGGAAAAAATTAGATTTCAGTGATGTGCAGCAAGAGGAATTGTCAGAAGAAATAGAATCTTTAAGGGAAATGAGAGATACCCTAGAAAGCCTCAAGAATCCTAGTAATAAATATGACATAAAGAGGTTCAATGCAATGGTAAATAGAGCTAGTATCAAATTGATTAGGGAAAAAGACTTGGATTGAGACAGAAAGCTGTTGGGAGACAAAGGGCATGGATCAAGAAGATAAAGAGTTTGTACTTCGCTGTATTGAGGCCAAGGCCACTACACATGGCAGACAGTCTGAGCAAGTTAGGTATTCAAACCACAGAGTTAAGAAGAAAGACTTTGTAAAGTTAGTCAATTATCACAGGCATAAAAGGAATCTATGTCCAATTAAATCTTCAACAGCTTTTCACAGAGTTTCTTGATTCTTACCTATCTAAAAATAGAGAGGACCAGGCACAGCTCCCTGGATATTATTATATACGATAGCAACTGTCATAAAGAATCATTATGTAATTGGTGAAAAATACCTTGAATTTTTTAAATTTGAATGTGAAAATAGAATAGATGAAGCATGTGCTTACTGTAGTAGCTATGACTGGGTTGGCCCACCTTGTACAAAAGCTCATAGGCCATTTCCTGATTATTCAAAGCTACCTGAGTATCATTACCACCATGTGTCTGCTTCCCCAACAATTTTAAATGGAAGAGAAAGAGAAGTAGATGATTTTCAACCAAGAAAAAGAATAAAGCAACTTTTTCAAAGTGAAGGAGCAGCTGCATTTAAAGGGGAGAAATTGCAAGAATTCTGCAATAAATATATTATTGACATGAACATTGTGAAGAGGTATGTTGAGCATCTGCAGACTCTGGAACTTAACAAAGACAAAAGGAAAACAAAAAGGAATGAAAATACATGTGCTGAGATTATGAAGAACTACAAAGACCTCAACTGGATATCTCACTATGAGAATAATAGTCTAGCAGAACTTAAGGTGAAGACTCTTGACAAGTATTTAGAAGAAAATGACATGATTGCTTACCTTTCACTGAAGAAAAAAGACAAGGTGGTAGCAGTATCTCATCACATTGCTTTTGGACAATTGAAAAGATCACTTGCAGTTAGCAGTTCTGACACAATGGTAATATCTGATGGTGAAAGTGAGAGTGAAGCTGATGAAGAAGATGTGATAATCAACATTGCTGGGATAGACGACAGCAGCAGTGCTTCTAGTGAAGGAGAGGATGGCTAAGAAGAGGCATGGGAGACCTCAAGCAATGAAGATTTTGAGTAAGACTTATCAAATCTGTTTTGTGTGACCAGGAGTGGAAGATTGACTCACACTTGGGCTTGCTCCAGATATAGATGTAAGTTGCTACTTCTACCGTTGCACTTTGGTGCACATTCACATTATTTCTATTTGAAGTACAATACTATAGCATTGGTATGCAGATAAGATACTGCTTTGAGCTTAAGTTCCTTTTCAAAAGCTAAGCCATTTGAAAAATGAAATGGTCTACAATATAGTAATAGTTTATGATAAGCTGAAATGATAATTCTTCTATCTTTTCTAGAAAACAAAGCTGGCTCACTTCCAGTCCGTTAGAAAGTGAGGTATTATCTAATGTTCAAGCTTGTCTTTATAATAGATCCAGTTATTATGCGTTATTGAGAACTTGAAGGGGCTATCAAATTTTATTTTAGGTTAAAGAGGGGCTGGGAAAATTTTCCTTGTTTTTACATTGGGCTACAACAATTTATGGGGAAATTTGAAATCCCTTCCGCCCCGGTCTGGTCCATACTTTATGACTGCTCCCTTACTTTTGTCCCTACTGATGACTTAATTTGACCTTGGATGCTCGGAGTTAGTGCTGAATATGGGCTGGATTCGATCCGTTGCAACATTCGCAAGTCATTATTATTATAATCACGAATGGTCATGCACTTTTTAAAACTGCTTGACTAAAATGATGTCATAGCAAAGTAGAGTGCTTTCATTGGGCAAATCCATAGCTAATTCACCAATCAAAGCTCGGAACATCACCCCTTAGACACGTGGTATCATGCACTTTGCAGAATGCGTGATGCAGTAATTTAACGAAAGACTGGGTACTACCTTGACCTTGTGACTTTTGTCTTGGCCTAACTGAAAGCGAGAAACTTATACGAATTATATTGCACTGTATTTGTGATGGCTCAGCTACGTGCGCAAGAAATTGTCACAAATAGAGATGTTGTATCAGAATTGATCCATAAATCTTTCTTGGCGAGAGGTGTTGCTGAACAACGTTTAATTGTACAGCAAAATCGACCCAAACCGAAGCTTGCCATTCGCAACCATGGAAGATCGTTTCGTCACCAGTGGTATGAGAAGAAGGATTGGTTGTGTGGGAGTGAAGTAAGGCAAGGTCTGTTCTGCTGGCCATGCTTACTTTTTAGGCCTGGAGTTTCTACCACATGGACCTTAGTAGGCTTTAAAAATATGCAAGGTGTCCTGTCAGATTGCCAGAAACACGAGAAATCTAAGTCTCACATGGAGGCATACAAAATGTTGAGTACATTCGACGTATCGGAGAGGGTT
>OLMO02000231.1:23089518-23120285 GCA_900291935.2 Cassiopea xamachana
GGCTTTGATTATCATATTCTGTGCCAGATGGATTCTCTTTCCAAATTTCAATTATTCTGATAGAAGGAATCCAGTAAAATATTTAGCAGAACCTCTTACATGCACTGATCACATTTTCTTAGTGCTTATCATTTGAAGAAGCTCCAATTACTCCCTAAGTTTTTAAGCAAATCAGTAGATCCTTTTATATAGATACTACTTGTCATTGGGATTTTATACTATGTAGTGTTGGGGAAAACCCCATAGTCTATGCCAAAGCCCACAACAGGGGAGTGAATAGAATGATCAATAGAGAAAGAAATTTGATCATGTTTGTTGATGTTAAATTTGGAAGAGGATATCTTATAGGAATTTTGGAAGAACACCCCATAGATTGCTAGTGCTTGGAAAGCATGATGATGTGTGTCAGAGATGTGCCAAGACACTTTTCATTAGGGGGAGGGCATTTTGACCATTCGACCAGCTACTTTTACTAAAAAAAGAAAAGGTCACAGAAATTACTGTGATCATTTCTCTTGCAGCATATCCAGATTTTGACCAACTTTCTTGCATTTTTGAAAATATTGGGGTCACCATGCCCCCATACTCCCCATAAACATATAACTGATTTGTGTTATAGATTTTGGTGGATTAGGTAGAGCAAGTTAGGGAGGGAGGGATTGTAGAAAAATTCTTGTGTTTCTAGCAATTCTCAATGGATCTGGAACAATACTGCTATTTTCTTGTGAGCTATGTCCTTGGACATACCTAATTAAATGGAAAAATCAACACACAGAGGAAATATCATTACTTTTTTTGAAAACCAAAGAACTTATTCAGGTTGCTTACCCCCAATTCCTTCATTGCCATGGAATTGGTGGGGTTCCTTCAGCCTAAAAGGAAACTCAAGCAAGAGGCAAACCCTTGACGTGGGGCTTGAGCTTAACTCAGTATCTTATATTGAGAACTAATTTGCCTTGGCAATGGTACTAAGTTCTATACTGCATCTGAACAATAGATAGTAATTATATATACTTGCATTAATGTAACCAGTGAGAGCTGGTTGATAACTCATACTTTTTGAACAGGATTGTATTGCGCATGCGCGATCATATTTGCGCATGCGCAATGAATTTTGCATGACCAACTCGTCAGGGCTAGCTTCGCCACTGGGTTTCACTGAGGGTTTCCTAGCCTCAGATTTCTCGGAAATTTATGCTTCGCGCTTCTTGGAAATCCAGTTATTTGCCTTCACCAAATAGGACTGGTCAGCGACAATGGGCGATTTTAGTGGTCGTTATCCGTTGAAGCTAAGAAGTATTTCTATGCAACTTCTTTCTCTTGCAGCCAATAGTCTACACAGCGTTAGCATTGGAAAATGCAAACATACATTATCATAGGAGATGAAGTTTCAAATCACTAGAAGATAGGAGATGAAGTTTCACATCACTAGAACTGATTTGCTGAATCAATTAACTCCATCGGAACGCGAATTAAGAGGGCCAATAAAATGGTCGCTTTTGTTTCTCACTTCAAACATGGTGTCCACAATCACGGACTTGCGATTCCTCAGTTGGTCTTGTGTTCTTAAATCAAATTTTGAAACTTAACGTTTTACAGAAAATCGTTAAAAGATTTCCTGTACTTTTTTATGAGTAACAAAGCTTTAGAGAGATGGTAGTATTTTGACAATCTAGCCCCTCCTGTCGCCTGTTAGGCCGTTAGGCCCTGCTACAACATAGAAATTTCTAAGAAGTCCAAGTCTGAGGTTAGCATGCGTAATTACCTATTGTCTCAAACCCTCTCTTGCATAAACATTGGTGTTCACAATGTGAGTTGGGTCGTTTTTGCTTAGGAAATAAGTCTCCGTGCAGAAAATACAGCACTTTCGTTAGTACCTTTAGAATGCCCCACAGATTGTACCATTCTAGACTTATGGACCATCTTCGAACATTTGATGGCAAAGCTCATCAAGCATTGGAGCCTATTAAGCTTGTTTAAAGATGGATTTTCATTCGGTCTGAGGATAAACAGAATGAACGTGAAGTCTGCCCGTGTGGAAAGACGGGAATCAAATACTTACAGTGGATAGGGCATATTCAAATATGAAGACAGAAATATTCGTTGGTTCTACATGAATTAAATTATTTAGAACGCGCCTGGAAAGTGTCACGATAGTGTATAATACATTGCTCAACGCCAGAGGCATCCAAGGCAAGTTGCGTGGCATAAAACATATGATGAAGTACAAAACTTCGGTGTCGGATTTCAAGAAGACATTGATTAGTGGAGAGAGTGCCTGAGATCAAATTTTATTTCAACAGTATTCCAGTTACAGTTGGAACAGGAGACATGTGGTTCTGCAACATTCCCCTGGAGGAGAATTTCAGCAAGGAAACTTCATTATGAGTAGCAGATATCGATTGAAACTGCAAATGAACTAGTGAAGTCAAAATGGAATAACTGGTTTTGCTTTGAACATTGTAGAGTATATAGAAGTAGCAGAACTATAGACCAAGACTGCTACCTGTCTTCTGCTGTATCAACAAACAGCAGTATCAGAGCTTGTTGCCCACATACATTATCAAAATGTCTGCTGGTTTGATGCGCTCTCTTTTTTAGCTTTCATATCTGCTATCTGAGATAGGCTAACCTATTTTCTAGAGCCTACTAAGCCTAGTCCTTTCCACACCCCTTACATACCCATATGCGTCCAATGTCCGAATATTCGATAAAATTAATAATCTAACAGCATTCTCCTAGACAGTGATAGTCCATCGCAACCATGAATGATTTTCCATTTGAAGTTTGAAATGGTAGGATTAGAATTATGGAAGACCATGAGAAAAATAAATAACTGGGCCCCCAAAGACTAGAGATATTAATGACAAGAAAAAAGTGAATGCACTTGTAGGCCCATTGATATAGAAACATCAATGCAAGAAGAGGACAGGACTGAAGCTGAGACTGTTAAATGTAACTCATCTCTAAGTTGCCTAGTCCAAGAGGACAGTAATCAATAAATTAGAGAAAGGAAGCAGCAAAATTGAGCAAATGATCATTAGTGCAAGCAGGACATGGAAATAGGGAATCATTTTGTAAATCATAAATGATCAACAAGCCTTTTACAAACACGTGCTAACTGCTTGGTCTTTTAAGTTCATTCTTGAAGCCAACAAAAAATAAAGGGACCATTTTACTATGTATCATTGGTGGTAGCTCTATTGTTATAAATTCTGTTACCTATGTTTTTATATGGTCTTATTTTGATGCATGTATTTCTTTTCTCCTTAGAATCACACTGAAGCAAGTTGCTTTCCTGCTCATCTCAATTACAATCAATTTAAGGCATATTGCACTAGGTATGAAGCAGCCTATTGCCCATGAGTATTCATAATTAGGTCAAACTATCATCAGTAATTATTAAAGTATTTGTGAGACTTACTTTAGTGCTTGAGAAAACCTTTCAGTTTACTTCTGAAATTTAATTCGTGATGGGCTTCCTTTGTGTCTAGTCAGAGGTAACTCGTGTTTAGGAATTACTTTGTAAGTCAGAGAAAATCAAATATCATAGAAAAGTAATGCTCCTATAAGGCTCATTGAAATATAATCTTATACACACGAGGGAGGTGAAGTTTCTTTCAATTTATCTCAAACCAGACATCTATCATGTTTTTTGGTAGCATCATGAGGAATTAGGGGCTTTAATACTGTCACACTATTGTCTTTGCTAGGACAATAGTAGCAAAGACAATTGTCTTTGCTTTGTCTTTGCAATGCATCAATTGCCAATGATGCTTTGTCAATTGTCAAAAGACAAACATCAATTGTCTTTGCTAGGAAACCTATGCAGTTTCTAGAAAGAGGCTGTCATTTACTACTCGTTCGTCCATTCTACAGCAGCACATTGATGAAGTACTAAAAGACCAAAAGAGACCATTTGATATTGATTTACTTCTTAATTTGTTGAAGAAAGTTTTGCGTTTATTAGGGCCCCACATCATTAGCGAATGTTGCTGTTACCATTCGAGGCAACAGTCGGTGGTCTTTTATGAACTTTTCACTGGTGAGAAATTGACGTTCCGGGGGGGCAGGAGTTGTCATATCTTCAAATAATAATGCAATTGCAATTTTCAGACAAGGCTAAACTACTGATCTCTAAATAGAGAGTCTTTATTTAGAGATCAGTGGGTTAGACAGATAGTGATTTAAGATTGTAAGAAAAGAAGTAGCAAATAGTTTGGCATAGACGTAAAAAGCAGCAAGAAGAAAACGAAGACAATTCAATTTGATTTTTAAAATAATTTCAACAAAAGGGCTCTTGTTAGTGATTTTATTGCTTCGTGGGGAATATCCCTACTGTTTTGTATCATGCAAAGAGGTTCCTAGTTTATCTACTAGTCAATGCAGCAAATATCTTAACATCTCTTCTGCTTCTACGAGATGTAAAATTATTTTTTCTCTTGACAGGGCAAAAGCCACATGTTACATGTGAAAGAACATTCAACAAGATTGGCTGTTTCGAAGCCAAATCTCTTGTCACAACCCTGTTGATCAGTGACAGAGACGATATACCTGAGAAGTCTCAGGGACACGTAATTACTTGGGGTGAGATCGATAAATACCTCCATAGGTAAGATACTGAGTCGTAGACACCATTGTATAAGAATTGGTATTCAAGAGGAGTTTAGAAAGGGTTGTAAGGATGACAAATACCGGAAAAAATCTTCCTGGTCAATTTAGTTGACTCCCTTCATGTTTCTAAGAAGGAGTGTAGTTACTGCTTGCTTTTTCTTTTCATAGTAAATCTATAAGTACTGTGTCATAGGATTGTTATCAGTTGGTGATTTATCTTTACCAGATTCATTGTTCTTTGCTGCTTTCAAGCAAGTACTGTGAAGTAGCTTTTAAGTATTGCTGCTATTTTGTCAATACATTCCAATCATATAAAGCACTATATCAGAATTGCTTATGACTGGCCTCCTCCCAGATTTTCCCACGCTAGAACCACCCCTGTACCGATGTGTCGGTCAGGTTGCCTGGAAACACCTTTAGCGATAGGATGGAGTACCTGCATACGTTTATTATTTCCCTTACTCATGCTTATGGTTTGGAATACCTAGCCAATACCTCATTACTTTCAGTTTAGCATGTCGCTGCTCAGTTGAGGCAAAGAAACACCAGTTCCAATATTTTGGTATCCGCAACTTTGGCTTGTGTTACGGTGGAAATGTTCAAAATATTGCCGGTGAAAAGATGTCATCTGAATGCTTTCAAGGGATGTCATATGATCCATGTGATGATGCTAGCAAGGAAGAGTGTGGTGGTAAAGCAAATGCAGAGTATGTTTATGCACTGCAAACATCTTCTAGCAAAGGTATAACTCAGCAACTGATAATAGATAATTCTCCTGCAAGGGGTGCAGTATATACTGCGCTTGAACCGAAGCAAATGTTAAGGAAGTCTGATTAACTTGTACCGTTGAAAGAAAGTTGATCTCATGTTAGCTCTTCTCTCGACACGCACTCCATTAGTTGTTGCCAAATGCACAATTACATCCTTAAATAGGTTAGTCTACCTCAAAAGTTGTAAATAACTACCAAATGATAACAAGTATTATAAACCATAGCGACTAAATTAAAACTGTGGTCATCGAGGACTTATAAGTTTTACGAGTAACATGTATTATTAACAATATATGGAAACCCTAGGCAAAAATAAAATTCCAGAAGTTTTTGAGGATATTAATAGTAGTTTCTATAAGGACTAGAGCCCAGGCTCTTTATTTACTTATGTAAATATTGATGCTTTTGGTTTTTTGAATCAGATTTGTTATCTTGTGTTAGAAGTGTGAGTAATTTCTGTTTAAAATCTAGAGTACAACATTATAGTTTCCATTATAGATGTTGATGGCGGTTATTCTGAATGGAGCAGATGGTCAAACTGTTCTGTGAAGTGTGGAGTTGGCATTATGTCAAGAACAAGGGCGTGTATTAACCCGAAGCCACAGGGAAATGGCAAAGACTGCACATCTCTTGGAAGTGACACTGAGATAAGTGAATGTGGTGTTGCACCATGCCCTGGTAAGTTGGCAAAAATTAAGTTAGCCATTTAGATTAATGCACTGTGCAAAGACAATTAGATTGCAAATTTCACACGCATACAAATATCAAAATTCTAGAAAAACTAGGATGGCAAACGATGAGAGGGAATTTATTGACATAGAAACTGCCATGATGGTGTATCGGTCAAAAAGTAATGAAGCACCCAATTACCTTTCGAGTTTGTTGGAAATGTTTTCTCAAAATACGATTAGGTAGCTGCTCAACGCGAAGACTGATCTTAAATTGCCCCTTAAGAACCTCCAGTGGTCAGTAATGTTTCCCTTATAGAGGAACACGACTCTGGAACTACCTAAGTGCTGATGTCAAAAATGTACAAACTCAAAATCAATCCAAATATATTTACAAAATCAGTAGGAAATCGTTTCGGTAACTCAGTTAATTTTTAATTTTCTTTCTTATCTTTATTAGTGTATGTAGTTTTTACTGCAATTGCTTCTTTTTCACATTTTGCCATTCTATATTCAAAGAAAGTCTCGACTATATTTCCAAGCATAAGTCAGTCCATATCCAGAAAGACTAATCTTTTCACATTCATAGTTGATGGTGGATTCACAGAATGGAGCTTATTTGGAAGCTGCAGTAAGACCTGCGGAGGAGGAGTCATGAAAAGAACTAGAAATTGCACCAATCCTGCGCCAGCTAATGGAGGGCAAGATTGTGTTGGACCTAGAGAAGAGACGCGAAATTGCAGTACGGGAGCATGCCCAGGTTACCAATATGTACAATTGTTTAAAATTAAGAGTATACCAAAGTTGGAATAGTATCCAACTGAAGGCAGCCACTATCTATTTAGCATGCAAAAATTACTCTTTCACATAAACCGAAGTTTAGTGTTTCAATTGGTTTTTTAACATATTTAAATTCAATGTTCCTGCAGAATTCTTAAAATTTCTTTACCAGGTGTTCCCATAAGAGCTATTTAGCCTGTTCCAAAAATACTAACCAAAATTTTGAAGTTAATGAGACATAGTAGAAGAGAATATTTCTGGAGCATAAATCATCTTCTAGCTTCTTTCCCCAGAACCCGTTTAATGATTAATTTCACCAGAATCGGTAAAAGCATACAGGGAAAGGCCACTATCACGTTTCATAGAAAATCAATGGAGAGTACATATTGAGCTAGCGTCTATCGCCATTGGTGTGTTAGCAGCAACAAGATAATAAGTCCCGCGCGATAATACGAACTAGATACCATTTATACTAGAATGTATACTAAACATATTGCATATTAAATAGGAGGCTAGTATATTTCAATGAAGAGATGCTTCTCACATTTGAAACATAGATTTCCCATATTTACTTTAGTACTTTACAATGCTTTCTATTCAAAAGTAAATTGGTTAACAATGACAATATTATTGATATTGTTGGTGTCACAAAAAACGACAAAATAGCAACTATTAACATTCATCTCATTTTTTAGTTCATGGTGGGTTTTCTGAATGGTCTGCTTTTGGTCCTTGCTCTGTCACATGTGGAATAGGAACTCATCAAAGAGAAAGAACCTGTACTAATCCGCCACCTTCTAACGGAGGAGACGACTGTGAAGGAGACTATAAAGAAACGACTCAATGCAATGCTGGAGGCTGCCCAGGTAAGAGGCTGCATCGGACTTTTGGTAATTAATTGTCTGAAAGTAGAGCCAGGATAAACAATCTTGGCAAATATGAATGTGATTTCTGTGTTAGTAAATTCTGTTCAATGCTTTGGTCTTGTACTGCTATTTTGATTGTAGTCAATGGAGGATACGGTGACTGGAAGGCAGCAGGAGATTGTTCTAAGAGCTGTGGAGGAGGAGAACAGTTGTTCACCAGACAGTGCGACAATCCAAAGCCAGCCAATGGTGGAGCTAATTGTTCCTCAATTGGTCCTGACAGCGAGATCAGAGAATGCAACATTCAGCCATGCCCAAGTATGATGTCTCTAGTGGATGTATGGACAGTGTGAAGCTTATTGGCTTCTACAAGCTTCATACTGTTGCTCATTGTCACATTAGCAAAAAAGAACTGTTAAACCATATTACTTGTTTGTTGGTTATATAGTTCAATATATTTACCAGAGCTTCACTAGCTGCTAGAAGTAGTCATTTCACCAGAGAATGCGAGAAAACAGCACTCAACTCTTCTGCACCTAGACTTTTCTCCAGGCGCATTGTTAATTGTATTGAGAATTTAAGCCTCAAAAATTCAACTAAGACCCAAGTCAGAGGTAATTTAGTACCAAAATAATTTTGCATATAAGGTAAATGAGAGGGAACAATTGAACAGACTCTCCCTTTTTCCTTCAAAAGGAGGCAAAAATTTTAATCTCAGAATGTCTAGGTTGACCGGCAAAAGCTTGTAATGGAAGATGATTTTCCACAGCTGTGTCTTGTCGTGACACTTTGTATCCAGCAGCTGAAAAATACTTTCTATATGCACCATGGTAGAACATCTGCGAAAACAGCAGAGAACAGATTCTCTTTTCAAATAATCTTTGCCTTTGTAGTTGATGGAGGGTTTTCAGAGTGGACAATGTTTGGCAATTGCAGCGTCTCCTGTGGCGTAGGTTTCCGACATCGCTCAAGAGAATGCAATAACCCTGCCCCACAACATGGTGGCAAGAATTGCCAAGGAGCATCAAGTGAGACAGAAGACTGTCATATTGAGCACTGTGCAGGTAGCAAGTTAAAAGTATTTAACATGAGTAGTTGATTGATGAAAGAAAGAACTATTCTTTATCAAATTGATATCGTCATCATCATCATCATCACCATCATCATCATTATCATCATAATTACCACATTTTGATTGTAATCTGTCAGGGAATCTTGCATTTATGAAGTCGACAAAGCAGTCATCAACTCACACAGGAGGAGTTTCATCAAGAGCAGTGGATGGCAACAGAAATTCAAACTATTCTCATTTATCATGTACTAAAACAAACAGAGACCAAAATCCCTGGTGGAGAGTAGATCTTGGTGGTAGGCATGTTGTTGGTAACGTAAAGGTTACAAATCGAGGAGACTGTTGTTCCAGCAGATTGAGAAACGTTGAAGTAAGAGTTGGTGATGTGGATAGGCACATGGATAATGATTTGTAAGTTAATAGTTTGTTATTAACAATTTTCATGTTCGATTAAATATTTTTTGCAAATTGCATGTTCAAATTATTTAATTACTTACTGTTTTCTTTTGAAAATCAATGTTAGCATTGCATCAAAATTTCCTGCTTCGAGATAATGCAGTGTGACATATTTTGTAAAGTAGAGCTTTAGTATAATTGGATGTGATCAATGGAACACTAGAAACTTGGAGGCATAATTAAATTGCTTATGCAGCAATAAACTAAGTTTTAATCTCAACATTTTTTAATTAAGCATTTATACTAGATTTACATTTACACATATCATGGATTCCATAACACACAATACTGATAATGCACTGAAGCTATCATGCAATGCACTGTCAAATGTTGAAGTTGGGGCTGAACACAATTGTAGAAAGTCAATGGGGAGTGCTCAGAGAAGATGATACATGGCTAAGCCTTGCTCACTGCATGTTTCAACTTTGCTCGAATGAGCACTAAATTTGAAAATTCTTTTTGTATATGAATAATTCTCCCACTTTCTCAAGATAGCAAATCCATATGTTTGTGCCCTGTCTTGTCTTGGTATTGCAGCAGATTCAGAATACAATGGATTTTTTCTTGACAACAGCTTTATTACATGCTTCATCTGACTTTATTTCTTTTGCAGGTGCGCGTACTTTGCTGGAATCTTTGCTGCTGGTGAACGTAGAACTTTGTCATGTCCTGTACCAATCATTGGCAGATATGTATATATATCACTAAGAGTCCAGGAATGGCTAAGTCTCTGTGAGGTAGAGGTATACTCACCAGATCCAGGTACATCAACCAAAAGTAATATCAGTAGTTCACATGATTATCGTTTAGATGGTTCGACTTAAAATCGTTTGCTAAGTAGCTAATTTTAGTGGGAATGGAAGCTAGAGCCTCTCATATGAAGGAGTATTCGTAAATATTTGCCTATGATTTCTGCTCACACAAAAGCACTTACAAAGCGTTGCTATTTGTGTATGTACGGTCCTTTTGTATGCCAAGGGCAAACTAGTAATGCGCGGGTGCAATCTTTGATAAGGATAGAAGAGAATTTTTGAACTTGGTTCTACTCATTGCTCATTGTCTCAGCTTAGCTTTGGCAGTTGTAAGTTTGTAATGTTTCGACCTATATCCTCTTAGCACCATGGGTGTGACATTCATAGGTTTTCTGTCCCAGCAGGAGGAATGGATAACGACTAACTAACGTTTTGAAGTTTCAAAGGCTTTTGGTACGAGACGCAGGTGCATTGCTTTTACAAAACATATTAGCAGTGACTGAGTTTACTTCATAATTTGTCTTAGCTAACCTTGCAAGAGGAAAACCTACCAAACAGACATCAACAGCAGGGCATGGAAAATCAAGTTTGGCAGTAGATGGAAATACTGAGACAAGCCATCTGCAAAATGCATGTGCTCACACAAATAAACAACAGAATCCATGGTGGAGAGTTGATTTGGGTAAAGTTGAGCCTATTGGCAAAGTTGTTGTCACAAACAGAGGTGATTGCTGTTCTGAAAAGCTTAGAAGGGTGGAAATTAGAGTAGGAAACATAGATGATAGTCTTGTTGGAAATGAGATGTAAGCCTTCTAGTTTTAGCTATTTGAAATGTTATAGATACGATTTATAGCATCGACAAAGAAAGAAGGAAAGAAACGTAAATACAGGACATCTCCATAATTGAGTTGAATTTTTTCTTATTTGACAAGTGACAAAGCTTCAACATTCCCAAGACCAATGTATCGAGACACTACGCTTTATATTGTCTTTGCCTTTTACCGCTCTACCTTCCATACTTGCGATGACTCTTGCAATCTTTGTCTTAGTTGCGCTTACCATCCTGAGGCATTAGGTGCTGGACAACGCAAGGCCATCTACTGTCAGAAGATAGTGAATGGGAGATTTGTTTATGTGACAATAAAAGCAGATGACCACTTGACACTATGTGAAGTAGAAGTATATAGGGGCAACTTAGGTAAGCTCGTTACTATAAAGAGACATTAAAACAGTCTATACTTTCGCTGGAAATGTATGATGCGCAGAATGAACTGCCCTGCATCCGTATTATGACAAGAAGCTGTGTAGGTTGCATATTTAAAAGTTATGCTCCAATGCTTTCGTAGAGAATCTAGCAAGAGGAAGGCCAACAAAGCAATCATCGACGTCAAAGAACGGGAATTCTTCAAGAGCTGTGGATGGCAATGCAGATTCCCAATACTCAGGGCTATCTTGTACGCATACGAAAATGGAAGTTGGAGCATGGTGGAGAGTTGATCTTGGGCATGAAAAGAATGTAGGGAAGATAATCGTAGTTAACAGAGCTGATTGTTGTGCAGAACGATTGCAGAACTTTGAAGTGCGAGTTGGAAATGTTGATTCACCAAAGGCAAACGCTATGTAAGGGAATAAGTGAATAATTCATCTAGTAATCTGGCGGCCCTAGCTGGTCACATATGTCATCATGAAACTACGCAATGGAAATATGTCTTAATTGATTCCCATTTCGGGATTTTTCTTTTTAATGCTCTGAAGGTTTCTAGTAAAAGATATAATGATGTTATAGACATTGCAATCCCAAGCATTATCTTAATGATATAGTAGTCAAGAGTTTACAACGCGATTTGCAGATGCAAAAATGATTGTTCACTTGCAAAAAATTACTGATATTGGTCTTTGGAAGAAAGGACTATGTAGTAACTTATGTTGTCCTTTTGTGCTGAAACAGAAAGCTCTGTGTTCTGCGCTAAATAACTAAAAATATAATCCTTTTCTTCCTGCAATCTGAGTGTAAAGAGAACATTCTGAAAGGATAGCAAGGATTCGTTATAACTGGTAGTTGTTGTTTACTTTTTCATTTTCTAGTACTATCCCGCTTTTATCTGTTACCTGTTATTATGAGTTAAAGTTTCAGGGCATACTTTGAAATGAATTACGAAGACAGAAGCATACCTGTAAACTCTACTTTAGAAGGCAACTTATTCTACCAGAAATGTCCTTGCTTCTTGTTCAAATGATTTCCAAACGTCTGTACAGCAACTTTGGCATAATTCCTTGTTTTATAGGCAATTTGCGTCTTTCTTTTCTAGCTGCCATTATCGATATTTGGCACCAATTTCTGGTGAAAAGACAAAACTTTACTGTTCAAGGCCTACGCAAGGAAGGTATGTCTATGTTCGCTTGAGAGACATGGAGCATCTAACTCTGTGTGAAGTTGAAGTATATGCACTGAAAACTGGCGAAAAAGGTATGCATTAGGCTACCAGTACTCTTAATCCTTACCGTATATGGACTGATGAATTTTATTAGTACAGCTGTAATTGAACAAATAATTTACGCTTCTATGAGTAGTAAGTAAGATTGCAGAAAGAAAAAATGCAAAGAGCAACTTAATCGACTAATTACTACAGGGCTTGTCTCTTGAACATTTGAATGTTTTGCAGATTGGTTCGGTATTGTCATAAATAGCAGAAACGTCTATTCGTCATAATGCAAAACCAATCAACAGGCTTAGACATGTTTTGCTAATTTTTTTCCCTCTACAAATATTCCTTAGTTCATTAAATAAGAGGCTCGAATAGAAGCTATGCTTGTATTTTCACTTAAAGGAAAAGCACAGAAACCATGCAATTTAATTTAAGAGTCAAATGAACTTATTTTTTCAACGCATAAGTAGTTTGAGGATTGTCAAACTCATGTCAAACTAATCTAATTGCTCTGAGGACTCAAGCAATTAATGATTTTCAAAACCTATGCCAAAATTAACTCGTTAATATATTCCATTTGAAAATTCCCATAAAAATGTAGTTGGAAAGTGAATCGATAGTTAGGGGTTTTTTTAACCAGCTGCGCTAGCAATGAAAATTTCAGATTCTAGCACAAAGGAAGCTTCAGCTTTAAAATCTTTTATCCTTCAACTTAATCGCACTAAAGAAAATCTTTGCAATTGCTGTGGAATCAACGCAAACTACTTGGCCCAATCTGGATTGAATTTAGACCTTTGAACTCAAATCTAACATTTGACCCTCAAGCCAATCATAAGAGTGGTCTTCACTAAAGAATTCACTCGTCTGACTTTCAATCTATGGCTGTTTTAGTTGATGGTGGATTTTCGCAATGGTCTCCGTTTAGTGCATGCAATGTAAGCTGCGGAGGAGGTATACACTTTCGCACAAGGACGTGCAGCAACCCATACCCAGCCAACAGTGGAGCAGCCTGCGCAGGGGACAGAAGAATGGAGGCTTCATGCAATACTCATAAATGTCCAAGTATGGGACTTAATTTCAAAGCTCAAAACAATACGTGTTTTTATGATTATCAGGTCAGCTAATTTAATGAACAGTCTCTTATGAGCGAAGTGGAAAATGCTCGCAAGTATTTGAAATAATGGAATAAAGAGTAAGCAAAGCATTAAATAAGGTCATGAAATTCAGAGGTAAACCAGATGTACACGGCCTGATTTCGCATTATATTGGTGACCAACGAGTGACGTTTATGGGCTTTATTGTTGTTGTTGTTTAATTTATTTTGAGTAGGCTGTTATACCTAGCTTATTCAGCTAATTTAGGCCTACTATGCATGCCGCATCCAGGCATGGGACCCCTTGTTTAACGTCCCTTTTGAAGGACGGTGGAGTGAGCTGTTTTGGTCGTTCATCTGGAAGGTCGCCCATCCAGGTTCTCATTGTGCACAGCCATGCTTAACTTCAGTTAAACTAATGGAACTGGCTGGGCCGCTTAGCTTCACTTTCAACAATTATAATTTCATCACAAGGAAACTGTTCTACTGCTCTATGCTTGAAAGGACAATGGAAGTAAAGAAGGAAGAAAAAGGCATTACAGCCAGTATATCTAACTGGGTAACTACTTGCAGAAAACATCGCCTAGTTTTCATTTCATTGAATTAAGATCTTGAAATAGTTGTTTTAAATATTTGTGATACAAATTGCTGTAAGTGTATCATAGACCAATGGCCACAATTGAACTGATATTCATAAAAATTTAAATTTTGATTTCATTTTAGTTGATGGTGGTTTGTCACTTTGGTCGTCCTGGGGGCAATGTCTTACTCGTTGTGGAAGTGGCATACAGTATAGAAGGAGACAGTGTAACAACCCATCCCCTCAGCATGGCGGAAAACCTTGCACAGGACCGCTTGAGGAATCAAGGGCATGTAGCGCACAACCATGTCCAGGTATACCATTTTGTTCTAGCCTCCTTGCTTTTTCAAATAGAGAATAAATCAAAGCACTAGCTTATGAATGCTTTTTTGGTTCAATGAGATAGCCCCGAAGATCATTGGTTAATACTACTCAATAACACCATAGCACCATGGGATTAAAGATTCCATGAACGGTTCCATCAGAGCTGATTTATGATCCACTTTTGAAACTATGCCAGCTTACATCCTATGCTATTGATGAAAAGTTTACAATGCCCAGCCAACATTTAGGTTATTGTTTATGGTTCCTAATGTTCTGGCTCAAACTTTTGCTGATTTTTCTTATCAAATTAGTGGACGGTGGATATGGACCATGGACTCCTTATACTGCATGCAGTGTGACATGCGGATTGGGCCTGCAGGTGCGCTATCGTCGATGTGACAACCCGTACCCGGCTCATGGTGGCAGAAGTTGCATCCGTTTAGGACCATGGTTTGAAATACGTCATTGTCTAGAACGAAGATGCCCACGTAAGTAGTAAAATTGTGAAGTTGATATGTTCTGAACAAGTGTATTTAAGTCAGGCATGTAGCGACGAGGATGAGTAGTGAGAATGTGATAATTATTTCAAAACATAGAATCAGACAAAACCTGGCTGCCTCAGGATTATTACAGGTGCTACCCCCCCCCCCAGAAAAATGCAACTATCTACATGGTTGCTGCAGAAATCGCTCTGCTAAGATGATGAAAACAACTGGAAGGCATGTTTTGAAAAAGATTTTATTAAACATTTCTTTTAAAAACACTAAAGTGGATATTTATTGAAATTGTGCTACAATTTCGATTATATTTTTACATATTACTATCTATAGGTTTTCGTAACTTGCAGTAAACAGAGACTATTAGTAAAACTAACATATTTCATAGAGTATTTTTTTGCTTTTCATCTTTATTTTCGTTATGAACAAGGCCAATTGTAAAACAGTGGTTAGTTACCCAAATCTGTGCTCTATATCCAAATGTAGAAATGAAATGAAACTAATGATATACACTTTTCTAAGATCCGGTATCTCCGTTGTTTCGTCGACGAGTTTGCCAGCATAGTACGATGTATATAGCTTGTCCGTTTGGTAGTCATATAAGGATAAGTAATGCGATGTATGGAAGACGATCAAGGAAGCACTGCAGGAGAGGATGGTGGACTACTATTCGAAATACCAGATGCGCTGCCAGAAAGTCCCGAGCCATTGTCTCTCATCTCTGCAATGACCACCGAACATGCCACATTCCTGCGAAGAACTGGCTCTTTGGTAACCCCTGCCATTACACTTATAAGTATCTGGAAGTGAAATATCGTTGTTTTGGGTAGGCCTTGTCTTGTTGATTTAGTTTCTTTGTATCATCCATTTCAAGATACTTATCAACAACTCCAAGTTTCTTTTTTTCTTCAATTCATTCGGATTGTATTCTTTGTTTAACTTTATCACTCTTTAATTTACTTATACTCTCTCTTATCCCCAAGCCTCATTCCTTCATTCAATCAATTGTTCATTCATTCTTTCACACACTTTACTTCATCCCTTCTCCCCTCCATAGCTCAAGTATTCAGTCATCCAGGAAAGCATTCATTGATTCATTGATTCATTCATTGATTCATTGACTCATTCATTGATTCATTCATTGATTCATTCATTCATTCATTCAGTCATTCATTCCGTCGTTCAGTTTTGCCTTCTTTACTGTCAGTGGTAATTCTCATAAACTCTGAAATCACTTATGAAAATAAGGAATTTCTTAATGTAATATCCATGCAAAATCTACTTAATTTTGAAGACCTGCAGAATCTGTTTTGCTAAGATTACCTTATACCACAGTCCAGAAAAGCTCAACAGTAAAAGCTTGTAATCTTTTGCCTTAATCAGGCATTCAGCTCAATCATTCCACGCTACGGTTTGTGAAGGAGGGAGAAAGAAAATCTTCTGTTCATTTGGGAGGAGAATCAAGATAACATACGCAATGTACGGAAGAATGAACAGTTCCACGTGTCCTGCGTTTATCCATAGAACACGAAATGCTTGTGTCGCTGGAAGTAGTTTGATGGCAACTAAGTTTATGTGTGATGGGAAAAAGTCTTGCAACTTAATAGCTAGCAATGCTGCTTACGAAGATCCTTGCATATTTGTTTACAAATATCTTGAAGTACGCTACCAGTGTGCTTGGTAAGTTCAGGTTTAATTTTACAGACCTATTAAATTTCAAGTGATTTGCATTGGTTTCAGTTGACTTCGTTGATGTTAAGTAATTTCTGCTAAAAACGACACCTGGTTTTCCTCTAGATCTGTCAATGTTAAACTCTTGCGATAAAAACCGTGACGTGCATGTATTCTACAACTAGTTACTACAAAACACGTTTCAAAGCATGGCCAGAAAATCATAAAGTAGCTGGAATTTAGTAGTTATATGCACTTTAAAGTTGTTCTATTTTATTTGCCTCTACACTGCAATCCATACCGTCAACAGGGGTCACTCTGATCAATTTTGAAGCTTTGAATAAAATATATCTCAAGAGCAGCGACTTATGGGATGTAGTATACTATCAAAAGGTCTGTTTGGGTCACATACAGAAAATATAAGAATGTATATGATGTTTGAGATATTTTTCTTTATCTTTTCTAAATGCTTAGGAGTGAGCATTGTCACTCCAACAATGGGGTGACTTTATTCAATCTGTACTTTTTCATGTAAACGCAAATATCCATCACTGATATCAGCAGCAGTGGTGATTTCTAAACATCTTAGCAAGGGGGCCCTGGCTAAAGCCTTATAAATATGAGTATGACCTAGTTGAAACCATGGCCATATTTTCAACGATGCAGATATGATACGTTTGTTCAATCATGATATAATTAACAATTATAAATGTCTCAATAATCAAGCAACAATGCAAAATTCAACCTTGCAATTCAATATCAATCCCTTTGGAAGCAAGGAATACACTTTCAAATGGAAAGTCAGCACAAGATTGTTAGGGGCCTCAGCCCCCAAGCACCAATAAACAATGATTTTAACGGGGGGCTCCACCCCTTCAGTCCCCTAGGAATCATCTCTGGTTGGCAGTATTATGTAAGCAACCTGAATTATAATGAAAAATTTGTTGAAAATATGAAAATTAGCTTATCAAACATAATAATAAATGAGTAACGCTTCAACACTTGCTTGTTAAGTAATTATTGTTAATTATTAAATGTAAAAATGCCCAAATGAACATAAGAGCCAAATAAAAACCAGTTCTCTACACATTACTCACAAAGGAAATCTATATTGCTCTTTAAATATAGGCAAACATTTGAATTATTGCTATCTATGCTGGCCGGACCAAGTGAACAAATTCACCCGACCGATCAAAGTCACCCCGGTTGACGGTACCCATGAAAGCACAAAATTGTTTTTAAAATCAGAGCTTTTTGTAGCATTTAAGTGAGAGCGTTTTTGTATGAAGATAAAATTTTCTCCAGAGTTGACTAAATAGCAATGCTCAAATTGGAGCCATTAACTTGTCCACGTGGTTGTAAATAGTGTGTGAGAGTAGAATATTGTAGAAATGATGCGTCTGTTAGTTTGATAATCAAAACGCACACTAAATCAAATTTGACAATGAATATTGCTGACGACAGCCGCTAATTTGATAAACATTTTTCAGATTGACTCATGACCGATGGCTGAGACCCAAACACAGATCTATGATGCCAGGAAAGAGCAACTTTAACATTAGTGATTATAGCACTTAATTATGATGAACTTTTATTTCTAGTAATTAGCCTAAATTGGAGTTGGTGTTGTAGATTTTATTTCACATTATTGAGCTAGAGCAAGTTGAAGAAACTTCTTCTTTTCTGTTCTGAGATCACAATGAAGAAAGTTGGTATGAACAAAGGATGATTCTGAACGTAGAATGAAGTTTGTCGCAAAATATCAGGTTCTTTTGTGTAGGGCTTCCAAACCTAGAAACATACTTGGTACGTCTTCTTTGTAAGGTGGCCCCTACTCCATTGCTAGTATATTTTTGAGATCTAAGCAATTAATAAACTAACTGGGAAAATCGATTTGCTTCTTCCATGTGCAGCACACTCTACATAATTCTCTCCTCCACTCATTTCATATTTCGTAAAAACATGCTTTCTTCCTTTGTTCACTTCATGAGTGGGCTGACTCAATTTTAAGCAGAAAAATATAAAACATAAGCGTTACCTAGAGCATCTAGGTCAAAGAAATGGTTTAAGTACTATCGCACAATGTTATCTAACAATCTCTACACGTGACACAGCTTCTAGAGCAAGTTAATGTGTTCAGTGTTCAAAGAATTCCTGTAGAAAGCATAGTATTCTACTTACCAGCTGTTTGAATGGTAACAATACGTTTACTGACCTAGAATTGAATGGGGTACAACAGTTATGCACGCCGCGGCCTAATTTAAACATGACCGTTATTTGTTGTATGCCAGGACAATTTGATACGCCAAATAACAAATCCACTTTTTGAGTCACGTGTTGCAAACGCTGGAAGCTTCAAAAATATCTTTTGAGTTCAAAACAAAGCAAGGTGTGGATTATCATTGTTAGAAATCAAAGAAATTTTAATTGCTCATTGTTTTTGCTTCCTGAAAAGAATTTCTTCTTGGCTTTGTCATTCGAGTAATTGTTCGTATAACTGTAAACATGCCACTATAGGTAACTTTTGCAAATCAATGGTCTGCTTTCGTTATTGGTTTCCAAATATTTATGTATGGGCCTATGACATGAACCTGTGCTACCACAGATTTACAGAATTAAGGATGCTATTTTTCCATAAGGTAGATAAATAGATAAAATGCTGGTTACCATAGAAGTTCTAGGGAGGACAATCTAATTTCGAGTTCAGTAGGCCAAGTGCAAAAAAGGTTATGCCTAAAATTTTGCTCCAAATTTGTACTTTCCTTCTCTGTGCAAGTTCGTGCGAAGTTTGATGTTGTAGAATGGTCATGAGTGTCCCAAATACGAAGCCATAGAACCCACATATTAAGCCTCCTCTACTAATGCAGGAAAAAATATTACTGGGAAAACATGTAAAAGGTATTCTCCCATCGAGTCACTGCAAGCAAATAAACTGAGAGCATGACAACAATGTCGTACCGTTTCACCTAGAAGATATGGAGACAAAAATAGACTCTTGAGATCCAGTATGTTTAAGATTTGTGCTACAATTCCCTGACTTTAATAAATAACAATCAAATGCGTTTATCTAATATTTTACATCTATACGGATCGCCAGGTATCACAGCTTAAACCCTTTCGATAAACAACTTAAAACTACAAAAATATGTTAAACGAGCCAACCAAATTTCTTTTAATCTCAAAAACATAGAATTACAAACCCATCAAAGACTCCTTGTTGCTCATGAATCTGGTTAGATTAATCAATAATATTTATGCCTGGTTGTTTAAGATAATATAAAATTAATTCATTGTCAAAACATTGCTTACAAGATCGATTTTAGAGGGATGTTTTCTTGGCATATTTACGAAATATTTACAAAATACTATTAAGTAAAGGTGCCATAATTATGCAATTAATTGCTACAGTCAAACTGGCGGGGAAATCATAAATTTAATCAGGGCTGCCAAATAGAATTGGATGAAAGTTGCAAAATTTAGTATGAAAAGTTGCCAAAAGTTTCCAAATCAGTTTTCTATTAATGACGTCATAACTTCTATATAACACACGCTTATTATTGACAGTGCTCAAATGTAAAAAAATATGTATGCTCAATGCCATAAAATCAGATTTGTTAACAAAAATGGCAACATTGGGCCTGTACACAGTCGCAATGGTGCCATTCTATACTACCGATAATAACTCGGCAAAATCAGTGCGACACAAAAGCTATTTATTTAGGAATACTGGCAAAATTTTAGAGATGTAAACATAAAAAGAAGTTTATCTGGAAACTGTCTAAAAGTGCCAAAAAAGTTGCCAATATTTAGACAGTTGCAAAATCTCAATTTGTGATTGCCAACGGACATAGAAAAGTGCCAAAATTTTCAAATTAGGCAACTACATTGCAAAATTGGCAAACCCTGATTTAATGGTCTTTTCATTTAGTGATGAAGTGACAACATTGGTTTTGTTCGATTAAGCTATCACAAAACTAAGCTCGCTTCTAGTACTAAACACCTTCTCGAAGATATCTTCATCCGGGACATAGAAGGGACTCCAGGACATAGAAGGGAATCTTCATCCAGGACATAAAAGGGAATCTTCATCCAGGACATTGAGGGGAATCTTCATCCAGGACATAGGAGGGAAATCTTCACGAGCAAGAATTGATGGGTTGGTATCGAAACACTACAATTACCTACTACAGATACTAAAAATCACTTAGTGCAAGGTACAAATATACAACACTTAAAAATGGTTAGTTCAATCTAAGCTTCTTCTAATATCCTTTCTCCTTTCTCTTACGTGCAATTTGTGATTCTACAGACTTAAGCTTTTTCATGAGATTCTTTCTTTGTGCCAAGGTTTCATCTAATTGTCGTCTCTTTCTTTCTATCAAATCCCTACTACCACTCTTTTGCTCCAATTTTTCAATGCTTGATGCAAGCTCTGCACCCGTCTTTATTGCACCTGTAAGCTCAGCATTGAGATTATCAACCCGACCCTCAAGCTCGCTAATTTGCTGGTCCAGTAACTCTGTCGGGGTCATAAAACTGGGCTTTAATGATGAAACACGGCGAACTCTGAAAAAGAAAATATCACTTTCATTAGATCCGATTGACCAATGCCAAATATTTGGAAATTTATAGGAATCCTTGCAGTAAAGTCGTATTTTATGTGCAATAACGTAAAATGGAAGCACTCAAGTTTGCAGAATCCTACTATCACTATGACAAAATTTTGAACCTGTTTGAAAGGTTCTCTTCAAACAGTTAAAGCTTTCAATATAGCCAGTTAATTCTACAATTTGCTCTAAATTAAGAAAGTTTATCGGCCTAACTGATACTCAATCCAGTGAGAATAGAATTGCAATCAAATGGCTAAAAAACTACCAACAGAACAAAAGAAATGAAAGAATTTCACATACGGTAGTTTTGGTGTTGGCTGCAAGGTAGGCCCGCGCAATTCTTTCAGTCGCTTCTCAGCATATCTGCTTTCCTGCTCAGTTGCACCGATGCCAGCAACACTTCTCAGATATGCTCGCAACTTTGCGTTGTCAATGAACTTATTGCTCTTCGAAATTCGCTGTATGACAGCCTTAAGAAAGAAATAACAATTCATAAAGTACTGAACGAGAATATAAAATTCATTTTATCATATGCACTATTCTCGTAGAATATATGAACTATTGATATCAAAGTTGGAAACCACTGCTTCTGAGCAACTTTTAGAATGAGAACGAGGACGAAGAGTCCACATGATTTTAATATATTTTATTCGACATGAGGCAATTCCATGAGGTATTAACATGAGGCAATTCCATGAGGCAATTCCATGAGACTATTCCAAGACTACTGCATAACATAGATATTTTTATTGACATTGCTCTCTGGAGATTAAGAATATCATTCCTGGTCCAGTGAGGCGTGTTCGAACAACCAGAAGCTCTACCCAATCTCACTATTTTCAAGTTACGCTACCTAACCCACGAACTTTAGCTCACAAATCATCTTTCATTCCAAGAACTTCTCAATTATGGAACACATTGCCTTCTTCTGGTTTCCCTGAAACCTACAACTTATCATCCTTAAAATCTAACATCAACAAACTTGATCTTATCTCTCTTTCCACTTAACCCTTCTCCCTTTTCTAAGTTTTTCCTTTGTCGGGGCATTGTTATATGCCCTAAGGCCTTTCCCCATCATTAGATACTAAACAAAATAAAAGACTATTCCTAAGACGATTCCAGTTTGATTAAACGTTTCGACTCCACTTGAGTCATTATTAGTATGAAAAACTAGGAGGTGAAGGACAATAAATAAAATATGAACGACTGATGGTAAATTTATTCAAAGTCCTTGATGGTAAATCGAAACCAGTAAGGGTGCTTAAAATAGCTAATTCTACCCATGAAAGGGTCAGAGCATTGACTTTCAAAAAAAGAATAGTACACTAAAATCCCTCATATCACGAAATCAATCGGTAAACGATCGTACCTCATTTGAAACATCCTTCTCCAGCGGTTGGTTAACTTTGACATTAAAAAGCTCTTCAACAACATTCAATCTTTGTCCCGTCGTTTCTGTATACCTGAATGCATTTTGTAGTGGATTTCCAGATTCACCTCTCTTTGAACTGTAAACTGATCCCGTAAGGACACTTGTATTTGGACGTGAACGGCCAAAGAACATGTCTTGACAGCATATCCTCAATGCCTTATAAGAAAGAACAAAATCAATATGAGGCTTCTAAGAACGTTTTTAATACTGTGGAAAATGAAATAGAGGCTTTCAAGGGCTTCATTAGTGTAGCCCTATTGACAAGGCTATAATTCAAAGTAAGCCGAACGCCATTTTGTGCATGTCTGAGACATAAAAAGAATTACAGAGCCACTTCTAAGGAAAATATAAAAATTTTCAGGACTTCAATTTTCTAGAAATTGCTGGCCTTTTTCAAGAGGTCATCAAAATAAGTGCTCTAAATTCATCTTTAAAGCAACTTCTTCTTCCATAAAACCAAACAAGCAAATTTTAGCTTGTCATGAGTTGACAAGAAACCTGATTATAAATATATATATATACATACATATATATATATATATATCTATATCAATATATATATATATATATATATATATATACATATATATATATATATATACACATATATATATATATATATATAAATATATATATATATATATATATATATATATATATATATATATATATATATATATATATATATATATATATATATATATATATATATATATATATATATATATATATATATATATATATATATATATATATATATATATATATATATATATATATATATATATATAAACACATGCATGTAATATACTTAAAAAACAAACCTTGTAAAACTCTCGAAGGAACATCGGATTGTTGTCATCAATTAAATCATCAATTTTAATATGAGACATACAATGAAGGACAACAACAATGAAGTCACCAACACTTTCCATTCTTTCCTGTCTGATAAACAAAATCCTTCTCGAACGCTCGAAGAAAAATGAATTCCTGAATGCATTCTTTGCATAATTATTTGGTGGTAAGCTTGAAGCCAAAAGAAGTGTAATTTCTGGTATATCGAGATGTTTTTGCAACAACTGCGTAACGAAGACGCCAAACCGGTATATGACGAAGTGAGTTGGACTGAGTTCATTGATGTCTACTGGTACAAGCTCCCCTTGGCACATCCATTGAGCATCCTATTGCAGAAAAAACGAGGTTAGAACTTTTTAATTATGAGTATCTATAGCAGATAGCTAGCTTTTTGGGAGAGTGGACCAAAATGTCAAATGTCTGCTTAAGGCGAGTTAAAGGTAAAACGAAACGTCAATCAAAAGCTCAAAGGTTGTCGCAATTTTTTCAATAATATGATGCTATCTCCTTGCGGGCCATAAAAACCCCCTTTGTTGGTCGAAGATTGCCCGTCCTTGACTTACAGCTATACAGCAGATTCAAGTTTTTAATAATATAGTTTTTTCAATAATAAGTTTCCAAGTTTTCAATAATAAGTTCTCAATAATATTACATATGTATTTGACGACACGTCTATACTGATTCGAAACAAAGAAGCATATTAATCAAACGATAGAGTATACAATAATACCATTGAAGTAAACAACATACGTCATAACGGGCCTAATAGTAATATTCATAGAAACCCTGAATGGAACATGGAGATGATAAACAACATTAAAACTCTAAGTGGAACAGGGAGATGATAAGTAACTCACCTTAATATCAATGTACGGTCTTGCTCCTTTTGCTCCAACTATGCCAGCATCACCTGAGCCATTTTTAACAATGTCTTCAATCTTATTTACTGTTTCAAATAATGGTGATCCCAATAAAAGATTTAACCAGTCTTGTTCAGACATTCCTTCTGGCAAACCAGCTGTCACAGTGGGGTAGGCTGCAATGAAAAACACATAAAGAGAAAAATGTTTCAGTGGTCTGCATCAGCTGTATATTAAATAGAAAATAATCAACATATCGCAAATGATAAGCATACTAAATTTAAAAAATTCTTGTGAGAATGTAATGAGATTCAAGCAGTGTTAGGTTTTTCACATAGTTCATTTGGTGCCTAGGATCTAGCCGCCAAAACTCTTTCAGTATAAAAGTGATCTCTAACCCGTCTAATATCTGCTCCTCTTTATATACATAAACAGTATTTGATATTTAGATCTATGATAATGTTAACATGAGCTCGAAATTCCTTTCAACAGATTTAGCCAACGCTAACACTTACTGAAACAAAATGCAATATATTTGATGATTTTAATATACTATAGCAGCATTAGATACTACAATATAGAAATAAGATATGATGAAATATAAAAGCAACAAGACAAAAGAACGTTGAATTGTTGAGAACACTGACAAGCGTAAACTTCAGAGCTTCCATTTCTACTTCAAATCTCAAAAACAAAATAAGACTTCACTGGTTACATAAACAAACAGACACCCACCTCCATCCTCCATTCCAGGCTGCATTGTGGTAGCCTCTGTTTCAGGTTGTTTCTGACCTTGTCTCCTGACACTCTCTAATCTCAATGCTTCAAGTTTTTGCGTTGTATCCATTTGATTGACAGCCACATCTTCACCAATCGGTTCGGTTGCACCCGGCTTATCTACTCCAGACTGTTTCCTTTTCCTTTTCCGTTCTTCCAATTTCTGACGTAATGCTTCCTTTGTACGTTCCTGTTCTTTCTTCAGATTTTCATCGAATTTCGACATGTTCTCCAAATGCTCCTTCATCAGTTTCTACAAAATGTTACACAAAAACGATGATTGGCGATTCATAATATATTTTTTTAAATAGAAGCAGGGACACAACAACCAACTCAGAAAAGGGGAATTGAATTTACTGTACACCTTAACAATCCTTTCAAAAGTCGCTTTGTGCAGGCTGTGAATTTATTGTGAAAGGTTTCAGGAAACAGAAACACATGTATATTGCCTTTAAGTAAATGTTACTTCAAAAATTGTTATTTTTCTTTCTTTTGAATAAAACACAATGAAAATGCGAGAGAACATGTGAATAGTTTTTACGATGAAACTAACAATAACTTCTACCAACCTCCTTTTGTGATTCGTCAGCCTCCTTCTGAGCCTCTTGTAGCTTCGTTGCTTCTTCTTTCCGCTTCTTAGCAGCACGTTTCTCTGCCTCTCTTTCGGCTTCACGTAAAATTTCTTTGTCTTTTTCATCTTCCAGTTCCTTTTCAAGACGCCTAAATGAAAAATGAATGATGAATTAATAACTTATATATATATTGAAAACATGATAGTCATATAAATACCTACATATATATAAATACATTATATATATATACATATATATATATATATTTATATTTATTTATTTATTTATATACATACAAAGCGTAATGAACCAAAGAACAGCTGTTCTTTGCAACTCTGAGTTTCGTGCTTACGTACTCATCTGGCAGGTTATGATCAGAGTTGCAGAGAGCAGTCTCCTCTTTGGTTCATTACACTTTGTATTAACGCTCTGCATCCTTATGCATTGAGCACTATTTTTATCAAAACGGACATGATATTATATATATATATATACATATATATATATATATATATATATATATATATATATATATATATATATATATATATATATATATATATATATATATATATATATATATATATATATATAAATCTACATATGCATAAATAGTCTGTGCAATGCGATACCAGAGAGAGAATTACCCAAGAACAGAGCACATTACTCCAAGTTTCTCAATCTAAAGTAGGACAAACCTACACAGCAGAGAAAAACTATGTTCCCAGCAACTTTAAGAAGTTGTGTTCCACGTGGATAGATACAGTACTTTCGAAAATTTATCTTAAATTTTATACGCTCTAAGGTGTAAGCTAATCACTTAGTTAATCCACACCAGGAAAACATAAATCATGAATATCAAAAGAAGAACGCATAAAAAATTACATCAATTCTTCTTCCATGCGCTTCTTTTCTTCTTCCGATTGTGATTGTCTCTGCTTCTTCATACCTTCAATTCTCGCTGCGATATCAAAAGACGCACTCTCTCGATACGCATTGGCGGCCTCAGCAGCTTGTTCTGCTTTTTTCTTATACTCCGCAACAAGTTCCTATCAAGTAACAGATGAGAGAGGTAACAACAAGCGCAGTGTTTGATAAATCTGCCTTCTTGCATGTACAACAGAGGTGCTAGCCTTAACTAAAATTTTCTGCTGTACAGAAATGCGTGTATGAATGTAGTAGTTTATGCAATAAATATGAAAGCAAAAAAGTAAATGTCGAATGGGGTCATTTGATTTTGATTTCTACTATATAGTTTCATCTTCCCAACCATTTACATTGACACTAGCTGCGACTAGCAATGACATGTCTTAAGCTTAGTGCACACAGTACGATTTTCGTCGCTGAGGACGAAGATTTTTGTCAATGGCGACGAAAACTTGCTGTTTGCTGGAAACACATATAAAAGATTTTCGCCGCTGACGACGATCTTCAGTATCAAATATGTTAGAAATTCTTTTTCGTCGCTGACGACAGAAGACAAGATCTCTGTTGCCAGCGACAAAAATCGTGCTGTGTGCGCTAGGCTTTAAAGCATACCATGATAAAAGCTAAAACGAATAACCATCTGATTAGAAAATAAGAATTTCTCAGTATCATAGGCTGTAAGCGTATTCATAATCATCAATGACGCCACCTGTGGGCCGAGATTCCATTCACCAAAAGGTAAAATTGACACAACTGAATACTTCAATCAATAAAGTTAGTAATTAAACGACTGTAGAAATGTAAAGTTTGTAGTTCACATACATCTTCAGATACAAGTTTTTGCATGGAACCAGCTAATTCATCCAGTTGTTTTTCACGTAGCTCCAATCTTGCATGAGCATGTTTTATTTGGATGGAAGAGAGTGGGTCGTGTTCAACATCTTTCAATTTCTTTTCAGTTTCGACATCAAACTCAGCAAGTTGTTTCTAAGAGGCAATAAACAAAAATGAATAAATAAATGAAATGAAATATGAAATGCAAAATCAACGTATGACGCCTAAAACACTGGATGAACGTAAGGCATTAGGCAATAATCTTCAGCTATTATGGCAAAAGCTTTTCCTTCTGGATTATACAGCTCCACTTGACGTTTATGTCGCCTTTGACCCATACAATCACATCTGTATTTAGAATGCAGTTGAGTGGAGTTTTGTATACTATTTGTCATGCTCACAAGTTTGAAGTTGATTTAACACTTACAGCAATAATGAAGGAAGATTGGTACACACTGAAATTGTGAAATCTTTTCAACACTGAAAATCATGCATGTAATGATCTATTATCTACTTTAGTCATCCTCTAGCGACATAATATTTTCTGTCACATATAAATTTGTACTCAGATGATGACATTCAAAGAAAACTACACAATTTTTGAAGATAAGAGAGAGAACTGTATGATAACTGAAATCCAACCTTGTGTTTTAACTTCAACTCTGCTTTTTTCTGCGCTAAATCTGCACTACTAATAGAGCCAGCCTCAGCAATGAGATCCATGAATTCCTGCATCAAGAAATGTCATTATATTAATGACAGTTATATAAACAACTCTATTAGGACGATCATGGGTACTGACACCCTCTTGGCCTCCAATAACCAATTAACCTTAAGAACAAGAGACTTTTCTGCATTTACAAAACAATTCTTTATCAAAACAATGCTTGCCCATATTTGCAGTACAAACCTTTTCTTGGGCTGCAATCAGTTCCTCCCTTTCAGCCTGACGACTTTCATCGATCGCTGCACGCATTTCGACACGAGCAACTTCCATCTCTTGAGTGAATTGTTCCTCTTGTTCAGCTCTCTCACGCATATGACGCTGTTCAAGAACTTTGAATACCAAATTCTCTACATTTTGCGGATCACCGCTTCCAACAATCTTAACAAGTTCACCATTTTGTGCTTCACGCAGCTAAAAATAAGAATAAGATAAATGTAGCAAAGATACGATGGAATGACTCAGTATTTCACTCATAAACAAAAGTATGATATTTCATTATGTCTTTGGGGTCAAATCATGAAATAGAGTGATGAATATAAAGCCCAAAGAAAATACAGCTAAAACATGCAAAATCCAAAAAACCACAAAAGCTACTCGCAATATACTGCAGAGAAGTCGATGTAATGCCTAGACTACATTGATTGGTTTTCTATATTGGGGCAAGAAATATCCCCCCCTTGAGTAGCAGGGTACTCAATAAAAGAGGTCAATCAAATGCTATTATCTCTTAATCAGCTGAGTCAGTCTCTGCTTTTCAAATCATTTTAATTTCTGAAGAGTCTAGCAAATTGCAGAATGCAAGCCTGCCTCACCTGTTCATTCTCGAATTCACGTCTTTCTTTCTGCTGTTTCATTAACTCTTTGGACATTTCAGCCTCGTGTTTCATTGCCAATGCCGCTGCCCTCTTCCGTTTTCTTTCAGCAATCTTATCCTGCAATGTTGAAATCTGCCTCTGCTTTTCAGAATCCATATTCTGTTCTAGTAAAGCCATCTGTTGCTCGTGTTCACCCATCAAAAGCTTTAGCTGCTCACCAGACAAATCTTTCTTGCGTTCTTCCAATTCTTGATTAAATTTCTGCCGTCTCTCCTCCAAAGCCTAAAACAATGTCATAAAAGTTTGATGCCCACCGAAAGAGAGTGCAGAATTTTTTATGTCAAGTAGACAAAAGGAACATCATAACAACAGTTTCTGGTAATGAATAGCCATCAATACAAACATGAAAATACTGACTTGGAAGCAAGATTTAAAGTAAAAGATATACACCTTTCTTTTCTGCTCTTCCATTTGATCCACAATAGAATCCTTTGCAATCTTCCCATCTTCATCTAACTCCTGTTTCATTTCATTAACGGCTTTAGCATGGTTCAAGTCCATTTCTACCTGTTTTTTCTCCTGGTCTTTCAAAAGGAGCTCTTGAGCCTCTTTTTGTTCTTCATTCAATGAAGCAGAAGCTACTTCCTTCATTCTTGCACTTTCTTCACCGCCCATTATTTCAGCCTGGGAATAAAATTGATATAGCTCGTAAAGGCATCTCATGAGACTTCATAAGACACCTGGGTTCTTCATTCTATAGCTTATCTGAATATGGTTTCACAATACAAAAGAATAATAACAATTGAGCAAGTCCTCAGACGCTAAATAAGTAGATGAAATCGCTTCAAAAATGTGCAGTCAGGAATTACGGTAAGGCCAAATGTGTTATGAAGAAAGGGTAAAAAGCGACGGGGAAAACTGAGCATCCAAACCTGTTTCGCAGACAATGCGTCTAGTTCTTTCTTCATAGCTTCCTCTTTCAATTTTGCATCACGCATTCGTTTTCTGGCCGCCAATTTTGCACTTAGAACTGAAGCACTATAGTCTTTCTGGTTCTCATATTTTTCTTCCATCTCCGCCATTTCTGCCATAAACTTATCAACTGCTTGGGCTTTTTCCTCATCACTCATTTCTGTGCTCTCTCGTACCATACTTGACACTAATTTCTTCTTTTCATCATTATCAAAGTCTGAGACTGCTGACATAATGGCAGATTCTGCCAGCAGATCATCAGCAGCGTCCTCTGCCTCTTGGGCAGCCAAGAGCTCCTGCTTTTCCTGCTCTGTCAATCCAGCAAGATCTGCTGTCCTATGTTTACGTCTTTCTTTCCTTTCACGCAGTTTGTCTTTCAGACTTTGCTGCTTCTTTGATTGCGCCTAAAAATACAAATTCTTGGTGAAATGCCAATTCCACGGTACAAAAACAAGAAAGCAAAACAACTAGTGAGAAATTTGATATAATGACCAACAATAGTATACAATAAACGGCATTTTCAAAATATTCATACACTTTGGCCAGTAGCATCATAATGTTTAACTGACTTTGTGTTTTGATTAGTAAATGCATTTGTATCGACAAGTTTGTCACTAAATGTTTTTTAAATGATGATGATGATGATGATGATGATGATGATGATGATGATGATGATGATGATGATGATGATGATGATGATGATGATGATGATGATGATGATGATGATGATGAAGATTGGAGTATTGGAGGAAAACCAGCAAGGATTCAGAAGAGGAAGGTCCACTGCAGATGCTGCACAGATTTTTATAAGGATAAA
>OLMO02000231.1:23120385-23142704 GCA_900291935.2 Cassiopea xamachana
GAAAGAGAAAGAGATGTCAATTTTGCGGGAAAGATCTAGCAGAAGGCTACGTTAAGAAGCATGAAATAGTTTGCAAGAAGAAGCATAACGAGAGAGTGGTGGATAGGCAAACCCCTCAGGGGGCTGAAAAGGCCTAGATTCAAGATTCAAGATTCAAGATGATGATGATGATGATTGATGATGATGATTGATGATGATGATAATGATGATGATAATGATGATGATAATGGGTAGCCCCTGGTTGGAGACCTCCGCATGGTGGCAAGCGGGCGCAGAGAGACAACTGCCCTGAAGTCGATAGTGATTTATGTCGCAGATATTCAGAAGTAGGGCAGATGTTGATTACCTGTGGCAAACTGTCCAACCAGGCCCCTTCAGTGAAAATCAGACTCAATGGCTTACGCTACAGCTCTATCTAGTAACTGTTAGGGTTACAGAGTGGATTGAGTGCAGCCGACTCGATCACCTCTTTTAAACAAATTACAGGCGAAAACTGGCCTCAGGGTCAGTCCTAGGCTCCCGTCGAGGGCGAAATGGGAAAGACAAGATAAAACAAGATGATGATAATGATGGTGATGATGATGATGATCCTGATAATGACGGCAAAACAAGGAATAAAATCTTGATGCTCTCTTCCATTTTCTTCCTTTTTCATGCATATGCTTAAACTATCTTCCTCTCTCAATGCTAAATTTTCTCAACTAGTACCTCATTTGTGCTACCACTCAACCCTTCTCCCTTCTTTCTTATCCACTATGTCAACTTCTTAATTCCTTGAAATGCATCCACAGGAAAAAAGGTTAGCTAAATGCATTTAAGTCAACCAAGTTCATTGAGTTAATACTTAGAAGTTGAACAGAAAAACATACATTTTGCAATTCGGATAATTGCTCTGTGAGTTCTGCTTGGTTTGAAATATTCATTGCCCTAGCTCTTCTTTCCATCTCCTTATCAAACTCTGCTTTACGAGTATCACTTTCTCCCTCCAGTTGATCCTGATACGCTTTTCGTAGTTCTGCGATTAACTTTTCTTGCTCTCTTTCAAGATATAGAAGCTCTTTCTCGAGGTCACCTTCACTTGGCAGGTCGATATCAATGATGTCAGCAACACCGGCTGCCCTAGCTTCCTCCAAATGTTTCCTTAAGATGCAAAAAACAAATCACAACTGTTGTACATGTGCAAGTCAAAAAAAGAGCACACTTTCTTTTCTAAAAAATGGGAGCATGTACTAATTTAAAGCGTAGGAATAAAGTAATTCGTGAAAACAAAACAAAGGAAGGAGAGACTGAAATACTGAAGAAAAGATGACCAAGAATGCAAAAAGATGAAACATCATGAAAAGAGGAAAGATACAAGACCTCCTTTACAGTACCTTTGTTCTATACATGATGATGTCACGCACTGCATCGTGGGAATTTAGCCATGCACTTTGCTAGGCTCCTTATTTTATACTTCCATCATGGTAACAGATTATAACAAAACACTACAAAATTTGGCCATACCATGATCGTCATACAATATTAAGTTAGGGCAGAATGCCAATAGAATTTATAAGCTACTTTCTGATGCTGCACAACAAGCAACACCTCACCTCATTAAATCTTTCTTCTTATTCATTCTCTCTTTCAGCAGTCTATTTCTTTTATCTTTCAGCCTTTTTACTTTTTCATCTTGCAATGCATTTGACGTATCTTGCAGTTTCTTCGCGTACTCCAATATCAAATTTTCCCGTTCTTCGTCACTTTCTGCCTCCTTCAATTTCTGTTTCAGCTCCTCTTTGATTTCAGCCGCAGCCTTCTCCTTTTTCTGCTCAATATCCTCTAGGATTTGACTTATCTGTTTGAGTTCCGCCTGTCTGAGATCACTCTCCAATTTAGCTGATTCCATCATGTGCTTTTCAACTATTGACTTCATGATTTCCACCCTCTTCTCTTCAGTCAATTCCCCAGATGCAATCACGTTTCGAATATCAATCTGGCGAGATGCCGCAGCCTCGCCACGTTGTGAGACTTCTATTTTAGAAAGGATATCATCAGCAGTGTATTCTTCCCTGGTTTGTTGAGGTATTTTCAAATGAGACTGTTTTGCTCCCGACTGGCGGATAGTTTCTGTAGTGGCTATTGTTGTCTCCGTAAAAAGTGCAGTTTGCTCAGCTATGGGAGATAAAACAATTGATGGGAGATAAAACAATTGATGGGAGATAAAACAATGGATGGAAGATAAAACAATGGATGGGAGATAAAACAATGGATGGGAGATAAAACAATGGATGGGAGATAAAACAATGGATGGAAGATAAAACAATGGATGGAAGATAAAACAATGGATGGGAGATAAAACAATGGATGGGAGATAAAACAATAGATGAAAGATAAAACAATGGATGGAAGATAAAACAATGGATGGTAGATAAAACAATGGCTATGACAATGGACACTAGAAAGAATAACAACGAAACATCATTTGCTTCTAAAGTATAGGGCACGTCTGATTTAGATAATAAAGTACAGAAAAAATAGAAGAATGAACAATCTCTGGCAAAAGTCTTGGAACACTTGTATTATTTCTGCTGTTCATTTAACAGTACCCCCCTGTCCCCCTCAAAACAATGTTGTCATATACAGTGTCGACAGGTACAGAAAAAGTCGCTATGCTTGCAGATACTTCTCTGACAAATAAACACTTGAATCAACATTGTTTCTAGGGGGGAGGGGATTTCAATCTTTTGACATGGATAAGGAAATCATTTTTATCAGAAATCATGCATTAATTACTTGGTGTTCCAAGGACTTTTGGCAGAGGTTGAAGCAAACTATAATCAAGATTTACAAACCAAAAAAATTGTGACATGCATTTTGTGATATAATTTCTACTTTGCAACATATACATACCTTGTCCCAAATGCGATCCATAAGCACGCCTTTCTTCCCCAACTGGCATTGGTCTACTTCCTGGTACAACTCCAATGGTAGAAGTGCCTACTAACGGCGCTGTCTCAAAAACCTTCAACGGCCCATTTTCACCAATTACGCGTATCAGCTTCTGCAGCAGAACGATAAGCTCTCTGCTTGATTCTGAGGCAGCGATGTTGTCACCATAGGAACCGGACAAAATTGCGTCATAATCACCAGCGTGGTAAATAGAAGCTGTAAGAAGGCCCTAAAACGAGACAATGATAAAATTTAACCATATCAATTTCAATTAAACGAAAATGAAATTTGATCAATCTTGCAAAACAATCGGGCATCAAGAAACGAAAATGAATGCTCGGATACGGCCATGAATCTATGCCCTACCTTCGCTTCTACTCCAGTCAGCTCAACCAATTCTCTCACATACTCAAGGGCTGAATGATGCTCATCTAGCGTTTCCATCCTAGTTTGCAATTGATCTTTGAGGTCATTCCTCAACCTCGCTTTCGCATTCCTGTATCTTTCTGTTACAACTTCCTCAGCATCAGGATTCATTGCTCCCTGTTGAGTAACAGAATAAAATGTGCTGAATACAGCGAAGTCTAAATTGTCTTTAAAGAGATATAAAGAGCTGGATAAGAACTTGTAAGAAATCCAAATGAAACATTATGAAGAAAGAATTACTTAGAAAAGATCTCAATAAACTAAAATGTAAAACAATATTTTTACTTCTTCCTTTCCTGGAGTACTACCTCTAGAACACGCAAGACGCCATCAAATAGAAAGGGGGGCTGGATAAAAATTAGGGAGCTGTAAGTCAACAAATGTGTTATCTTTAGGATACTTGTCTGTTTGGCGTCACTGGGCGGCGAAAAGTGGGGGGAGGCTGAAGCCCTCAGCCCCCCCGTGGTGCCGTGCTTGACTTAAAGCAACTACACACTTACCTCAAGTTCATCCATCCTCACTTTGTACTTATTTTCCTCTCCTTGTAATTTTGTAAAGAATCTCTCGACGGATTCCTTAAAACGCATGTGGGATTGACGATGCTGCTCTTCCTTATTCCGTTCCTCGTTATCATACTGAGTGAGGACAGCAACAACATCTGGAGGTAGCCCTGAGGCATGTTCTATTGCTGCATCCCCACGCCGCTGCAACTCTCGATTAGCAGCGTCGGTGATTGCAGAAATGCCTTGAAGAGACCAGTAAATAATGCTATAAAATCAGCTAGATGTAGGCAACGATCAAAATCTACTCCAGCCTCGCATTTGCAATACAAAGCTAAAGAGCTGATTATATTTATGTGATAACTTATAGATGTAAACATGATAAACGTGAGTCAGCTACCATAACTTGAATTCTGCTTAGTATGCACCTAGAGAGCATTTGAACCCCCCAGTATCATAATCTGAGAACAGTGAAATATTCTAATATTATCGCCTACATACACAAACTGGGGCGTCAGTATTGAGGAGGCCTATAGATACTAAACGCCTTCGTCATATTTCATCAGGACTATCTTCCTGAAGGCAAATACATTCCAGGGCTTGGGTGCAACCCTTAGTAAAGTAAAATCTCGTTTTGAATACATGAGTTGAAAAATCTAGCAGTTCAGCTAGAAACCCGATGTATTTTAAAATACTGATCCCCTTTTAAACTGGAATTGAAAAATACAACACAAAGTGAGGCAACTCTAAGAACTCAAATCAAATCGTACTTTCATTGATGGTTTCCTGTTTCTCTTGCACTGCCTGTGCAGTAACATCTTCATTTTCCAGCATTTCTTTCATGAGTGTTGCTTCAACGATTGTGAGCTCGTTTTCTCTATACCTCTGTCGTCTCCAATAGCTTTTTCTTCCCACTAATTCTTCTTCCAATAGCTCAATCTGAGAAAAGGTAGGTAGCAAATGCACTAAGCAAAAGGATCAATAGCTGATATGCTAGTTTCTAACTCAATAAAAACACAGTTGAATAACTGAATCCATGGTTGTGCTTCTTGGTTAAATTCAACACGCATTTAATGCAACTTCATTATCAGACTATGGGAAATATGGATGCAAACAAACACGGTTGGCCAAGGGACAAGTGAGCAAAAGATACTAATTTAAGTGAAAATAAAAGAATTTCAAGCATTTAATTAATAAATTTACTATAGTGTTAATTTGTTTTGTTTTTATTTTTATTAAATAAACTGTAACATTGATGGATAGCCCATTGGAAAACAGCATTTGCTGAAAAGCCACCCTCCCAAAAATTAAATGAAATGAAATGAAGATGAAAAATACATTAGTTGGAAATGTTTGGCAGAGTGCTTTAGGAAATAAAAAGGAAAACAATAACATAATATTAATATCCATGGTTCCTAGACAAAAGAGAAGCTGGTGAGAGTTGGGGTCACAATACAAGAAGTGCTGGAAAAGTTATCTTGGGAATAAGTCCAGTCGATACTTTCATCTATGCAAGTACTCTTGTGTATCAAATAAACGTACAATATCGAGTTAACGTACCCGGGGGGGTATTTAGCGGAAAATTAATAAAAGCACCGTATCAAATAAGCATACCGGGGGGATTTTACCGAACATTATTAAGAGTACCATATCAAATAAACGTAGCTGTACTTTTATTTGATTCACAAGAGTACAAACACAAATCAACTGCCAAAACTCAAGAACGGATAAATCAACAAACCGATCCGTGAGGTGGCTTCTTCTTGCGGTGCTTCTGATTTGACGTCACAGGTTCAGTGGCACCTAATTCATGGTTATATCTTACACCAACAACAGCAGCCAATTTTCCCATTATTGGGTCGACTACTTTTTCACCAATACTAATTGCTACAAGTCCATCGCCATAGGGATCCTCAACTGAGCCACCAAGAGGTATCAATCTTTCGTCACTTTTGTCTTTTTCCACACCCAGTATTGGAACATCCAGTCCTGAGCCAAATGGGTCTTTCATTGTTGTGCCGACCAAAATGGGCAACAATTGGCCCGTTGCAACATACTCATACATTCCTGGAGATCCACCGTTTTCACAAAGTACAGAAGCTCTTTCAGAACGCTTCCCCAAGTCAAGCCTGTCTGCAATTTGCAAACTCTTGATTCTCGTTCTTGCTTTGCTCAAGTCTTTAACACAGGTTTCTAGAACATTCTCTTCGTGTCTTCCCGAAGAACTCTCAGGTCCTGTCAGCCTATCGTTCAAATCACGCAGGGCATCAAGTACTTTTGATTCATGATACAACTCATTTACGTCCATAAGAGCTCTGAACCCACCACCCAATCGCTCAACTGCGGATTCATCCATATCGCTGAATCTCGCACTGGTTACTTTCAGCACTTGATCTGAGACAGTTTCAAGGAAACTGTCGTACAACAAGACTGGAACAGCGATTGGCGACTCTGGATCTTCAAGAACAGTACCACCGACTGGGGTCACGGCACCACTTCTTGGATCTATTGTCACTCCAATAATTGGGACTGGTTTTTCTGTCATAACGTCAATCATTACTGAACCTAGTTCAATGGCTAAGGGGAGACTTGTTACTGGATCGGTATGACAACCTCCAACTGGATATGCATTTCCTGTAACACAAAAACATATTTCAAGATAATTCAAATTTCTGGACTACATTTTTTATTTCATTTTCATATAGCTTTCCCAATTTTATGCAGGAACTGTAATAAAGTATATAGCACTTTAAATGAAAGACCCAAAATTGGCCCATCATGAGATGAAGAATATTCTTGATCCTATGATGTGTTTCAATTGAGTAAAGCCAGGGCTGCCAAGAAAATTCTTGAGACCCCAGAGCAAAAGAGAAATACGAGAAAATTTTCAGGGTCTAGAAATTAACTTTGGAAAATTACTGCTGGTCTGCTTCATGAGGCCTCCTTTACCTTGAAGCATTTGGTATTATGAGGCCCCTTGGAATTGAGGCCTCATAATACCATGTGCAGGAAAGCTAAATGTGAGGAGGAGGAAAGCAAGACCTCAGGATCCGATTGTTTAACAGACAGAACTATATTACTACAAACCCTGGTATCTAAAAGTGTAACTTTATACATTGGAATCTTAAAATGAAATGAAATCAAGCTTTAACACTTACCAGTCACTGGGTGAATAGTCATGCCAAGAATTGGAACAGGGATGCCCTTGACAGGGTCTGTCATCGAGCCATTTAAGCGCATATCACTTCTCTTCTCCAACGGAGCAAGGTGCGATTCAACCGGCTGTCCGTTATGAGGATTGGTAGGATAAGGAATATAAGGTATTAGAGGCTCGGATGAGTTTGTTGCCTCTCCATTAGGACTGTCTGTTGTGAGTATAAGTCGAGATGAAACTGGGTCGTACGCAACATTCCCTGCAGATAGAGAAAAATATAAATTTTGAAAATGCTTCTATAAACTACTAAAAATGAAGGATTATCAGCTATTTTGCTAAGCGTCTTTCATGGAAGGCTAAAATTTACCAGCTTTATCCCCCTAACTGAGTATTTATATACCAAAAATATTAATTTTTCATCCCAAGCTTATTCACTTCCATCCTGAACAGCCATGACAACTAATATTAACCACCAAAAATTCTCTAAAACTGGTTTTTCCTTCTACATACGAAACACTTCGTAAACTGACCTTCAATGGGCATAGCTCTTCCCGTAATTGGATGGATAAAAAAGCCAGGAGGCATTTCAACTTTACAAGTGATGTTCCTCTTATCAGGCAGCCACAAGAATATTGACTGTGGCTTTGGCATTATAAGGCCAGTTTTGGGATCGAGCTCAATAAGGTCTTCATCTCTGATGCTGCCATCTGCATTGAACAATCGCTCATGTAGTATGGGCTCTTCATTCTCATCAACAATCATTGCACCAGTGCACTGACCGAGAAGACCCCAACAGCCCCGCCTTCTTGCCTCACTTGTCAACTCAACCGACAATCTCTCAATCAATGCTTGAATCCTACCACCGACCCTAAATATAATGAAGGAAGATTATTTAACAAATGAAAACGTAGAAAGAAGGCAATGTTGCATTTTCGATCACTGGCGCTTCTTGCCAATGCATTGACTAGATCCCGCGCAGATCCCGCGTGTTATAACTCAAATTGTACTTCAATAGTTTCATGCCTAAGGTAATTTTATCAAAAACCATAATTATCAACATACATAAAACACTTAAAAACTGAACCTCAAAATTTTCGTTGCCTCTCAGAAGCCTCCTCAGTGAGAATTGTTCAGTGAGATAATGTTGACTTATTCATTACACTTTGAGGTGCTAATATAGTTTAATAATAATAATCAAAACACAAATATGACAATGAATGATAAAGTCGCTAATGCTATGATCAGAACAACACTTGACCAGCCTACGTTGACGTGGCTATCTGTTCTTTATGAACAAACTACAACAATTAAGAATTTAACCTGTGCTGCAGGTTTTCATCAAACTCATCCTGTTCGTCTTGATCATCTCTTCCTTTGCTTTGACTATAATCCTTCAAGATCCTCGTTGCTTCTCTGAGCTGCGCCATGAATGCAATTTGATGGGTTTCCCGTGCCTTGTTGTCGATCTGTAGAATTTCATCTTGCTTATCTAATGTTTCCAGCAGATTGAAACCAAGCAGCTTACGGCGTTCCAGTTCATTCTCAAGCTAGAATTCACAGGGTAAACGAAGAAAAAGCTCAATTAAGTGACAAAATAGCTAATGTTTAAAGTACTCTGATTTCAAAAGCAAAAGCTGAAAGAAACATTCTCTAAACAACAGAATGGCAGAGAGCTTCATATATACCATAGATGGACCCATAAATGAACTCCCCTGTGAACAATCAAGTGCCCTATGAACAATGAACTGCCCTATGAACAATGAACTGCTCTATGAACTATGAACTGCTCTATGAACTATGAACTGCTCTATGAACAATGAACTGCTCTATGAACTATGAACTGCTCTATGAACTATGAACTGCTCTATGAACAATAAACTGCTCTATGAACTATGAACTGCTCTATGAACAATGAACTGCTCTATGAACAATGAACTGCTCTATGAACAATGAACTGCTCTATGAACTATGAACTGCTCTATGAACTATGAACTGCTCTATGAACTATGAACTGCTCTATGAACTATGAACTGCTCTATGAACTATGAACTGCTCTATGAACTTCCCTACGCAAAATCTGCCAATCTATTCTTTGGTTTCTTAGCTCTCCAAGTATAAATCGTCAACATCTTAAATGCATTACCTTACACAATTTCAAAAATTAACAAAACGAGAAATTATAGCTCATAATTACTTACTTCAACTCTCTTACGTTCATATTCCTGCAGGTCTTCTTGAGTTGCAAGTGCAGATCTGCCTTTAAGGTTCAGTTTGGCTACCCATAGTCCCTTGAGAGATTCTGCCTGACTTTGTACTTTCTGGTACAGTTGTTTTACCTGAGAATACAGTTACAACAAATGAGTTTATCGCAGGGAAGAAAGAAACCAGTAAAGGTCTGTCTTCTCTCGTGAAGCATGACAGAAAACTTCTTTATTCAGAAGACAATTTCTAGTTGATAAATACTTTCTTTCCTCACATATATTTTTCCATGCTTCACTAACCGTACACAAAGATTTATTCCTAATTCATTTGCTCCTTCATTGGTTCTTGTGTAGCTATATTCATCAATTCTGCAAAAATATCCTTTAAAATGAATGATAAACCAATTAAAACATAAGAATTGATGGTACGTATTCCATATTCGCTACCTGATCTTTTTGTTTTGCTAAGGCAGAAGTCACATCGCTTGATTGCTTCGACAGGGTGGAGAAAAAATCCTTAGTGCTGAAGGCCTCCAAATCGACTTGTTGGTCATAATCCCAGAATTCATCACCCTTTATTTTGACGTCATCAGCTGATATAACTTGACCATCTGAAGCGCCTTGGAATTGAGAGTGGAAAGGCTATTAACAAATACTCATTTATTGACTTAAAAATTTTGGCTTTGAATTCAAGAGAGCTTAGAATTTAGCAATTTGGACTGACACAACAAAATCAAGGTGAACTGGCGAGAAACGTATGTACCGTAGGGGCGAGCTGGGAAAGATAAAATCAAGAATAGTCATACAGGAAAACACAGAGGGTCATGAATAGAATCAGATGACTGAAAAAAATTAACTATTTGTAGGCTGCAACAGGTAAGAGATTAAGGGCGTCTATGTTCACCTAAGTTCATCTAGGAAAAAGTAAGTTCACCTAGTTAATATTAAAGTAACATCCAGGGGTGATTTCTAGGGGGGCTCAGGGGGGCCGAGCCCCCTTGTTAAAATTTCTGCTCATTTTGGGGGGCTCAGCCCCCCTAAAACTCTTGCCTTGGCTTGGCTTTTCAGAGGTTATTGGCTTTGCTTCTAAAGTGCTATGATCAATTGTGCACTGCTATATGGCTATTGCGGCATTTCTTATTGTTGACTATACTATATCAGTATTAAACTAAATTACCATGTTTTCATCTTTGAAAACGTGGGCGTGGTTGTAGCTGGGCCACACCCAAACTATGGGCGTGGTTGTGCCTAGAGCCCCCTTTGTTAAAATTTTTAGAAATCACCACTGGTAACACCTATGTCCATCCAAGTTCACCTAAGTAAAAACTAAGTTCATTACAAAAATAATCAGCGCTATATGAATTCTGCTAAAAGCTCAGTAACAATGACAAAAATCTTAACTCTACCTTGAACACCACTAGTGATAGCAACAGGGGGTGCTTGCTCCAAAGCACCAAGCACTTGATTATGGATGTTGATTTTCTTGACTGGGTGAATGGCTGATCCTTTCGATGAGTATTTATCAAAATCATAAGCAACAGCTTTAGATCGATATTTTGGATTCAAGTAAAGGATCTTTCTCCAACCGTGCTTTCGGAATATCATCTTAAATAAACAAAAATACCGTATTTACTTTATGATTTTGTAAAACTCAAAAGCTTGAAAAATTGACAATACAAAGATATATATTCAGCCAAAGTAATTGTATATAACCAGCAGCATGATAACCAGCTGCAGACTACAGCTTCAAACGAAATGAAATTGATAACCAAAGGCTATTTAATGTCTTGTCCACTGTGAAATACCACATCACAGTGTCCATTAGAGGTATTCATACATTCACACACAATATTATCTGTCTGCTGCTGGGAAGTGATATGGTCTTAATATGTACAATAGAAAATGCTAACTAAATACATGGCGCATCCTTGTTTCACACTGACGTAAATTAGTTTACCAATGACTATAAGTACACCAATAGCTATTTTCTACAGATATCGTACGTGCAATGAGTGCTATTCCAGGATTTGAGTAGTGATGATCAACCTAAGAGGTGAAGTTAAAACTGCACAGAGCTTAGCCATATTCAAACAAACAATCAAATCTTGGCATGGCACTCATTGCACGTGCAACACCAGAGATACTAGTTATTGATACACTTATTTCATTTTAATTTACCTCACTTTTCTTTCTTTGTAAATTAAGTTGTTAAATTGTTTTTGGTGTTCTGGTATGTTGGTTTTAATTAGTTTCTAACTATTCTAGTCTATACCAACAATAATTAAATTTATGGAAGTAACTGAATAACATCTGTCCCAAAATAGTCGGATGTACCAAAAATTGAGCTTACTTCACCATGCCACACTATACCTCCCCTTTCGAGACAAATCCCAGTTATGTTCAACATACGAAATCTGCTTTAGTTTCGATCGCGTTTCAAATGAAATCATCGCATTCTAGCGTCGTATAAATCATGTTAAAGATAGTGATGTAAACTACATAGAAAACTCACCAAAGCCAGGGCCAGCAAAATAACAAGCAAGAAGAAGCTGCCAAGCATCAGGCCTATGTAAAGCCAATCCGGTGTAATCAAGATGTTTCGATTTGGGCCTATACCACTTTGGATGACATAACGTGGTGTTGTGGGGAAAATTGGGCCATCTTCTATGCACTGAGCGCCTTCAGCCATCACACGAACGTACTAAAAATTATGAAAATACACTTCAATTTAGCCCGCCAGGAAGTAAACGATTCCCATGGTTCAAACAGGCAAATCATTTGTACTAAAGCTGGAATCCTATATCTGGAGAAAGTATTTGGGGATGAAAACAAATATAGCAGACACTTAACAAAAGAGCTATGCTGCAACTTGACTCAATTTGACTTTGAAAGCCATCCAAATAAGGACATCAAACTAGCCAGTAAATACTTGCCATCTTTGAATTTTCATTTGAGCTACTTTTAAACGCATAAACTCCTGGAACAGAGAATTTGAATGAAAACAGAGTTGAATTTGATTTCATAAGCCTGTGTTTCTCAGCCAAATCCTTAAAGGCGCCGTAATCAAAGTCAGGATTTGTGTTGTAAAGATTTCCTTCGTCATATTCTGGGAAGAGATTGTTGTTAACTCCGAACATTAATGGATCTCCAAATTTTAAACACAAGGTTGGGTTGGTAATGCCAGTTAGGTTGCTGCTCGGGGCGACAGTGGTAGATACTGCTCTCCTTCGTCGAGACCTAGCAGTTGACGGCTCCGCAATAGCATTGCTACTAAGGATCTCTTGAATAATGCTAGCTGCAGGGTTGTAAACACCATTGAATCCACTAGCTGTGTGAAGAAAGAATTCGAGTTTAAACATATGAAATGAGAATGGATTTTTTTCACTGTAACAGAGTTTTGTGAGGATGAGTTTAAGTGCAACTCAATGAAATGCGCTTTCATACCAAAAGCTATGGTCTAAACGTGCAGAATAAAGCCATATGTTGCTTGAAGCTCCAGGCACTAAGCTAATTTGCTATAATTACGACGGGCTTGCTAAACTGACATACATTGCTGTCGGTCAAAGTCTATTGCCATTTTTGGTTCACGTTTCTGACACTTCGGTGGTATTCCGAACGCTGCGAAAGCTTACGTACGTAGCTCAAATAATATTTTAATGTATTTCAGGCCCATAAAAGAAGACTCAGTGCATGTTAGGATCTGGTTAGAAGTAAATTTAACCTCCATTGACAATATTTAACATGCCCTGAGCTCTGTTTTCTGAACTTAAAACGGTTTCCACCGTGTTGAGGATGTCACCGAAGTGTAAGAAATGAGAATCGAAAACTTCAATGGACTTTGACCGACATCTATGATAGAGATAAGAGAAATGTCAAATCATTTGCTGAACGAAAAACCAATTCACCACCAAAAACAGAAAATAGAGTCTTACGTGCTCCACAACATCTCTAGTCAGCATAGCACATTTCAGTGCTAAAATGACATGTGTGAAAACTAAGTTACCGGCACAGATCTAATCTGAACAAGCAAAAAGTATTTATGGTACAAAAACTTACCAGCCATTTGTATAAAGTAAAAGGGGTAAGGCTTGTTGTCAATAACCGGGCACTTATCAGTGCTGAAGGTGTCCTTGAAATTGGGAATATTTTCCAACTGGCTGTAGTTGTATTCTCTTACCTTAGAAAATAACAACAACAAAGCTATAATGAAGCTAGGTATAAAATAAACTCTAAAAGTGAAGACAATAATAAAGGAAACAGTGAGAAAAGTTAACTATTTTGGTGGTGGTTATGGTGGTGGTGATCATGATGATATTTTCAATACAGCTAATCGGTTATTTGCAGCCAAATATGAAACTAACAAACATTCAGACCGTCACTCTTCAGTGCAAAGATACGATGAAAGTACATTGATTGCTAAATTGGCAGAGAAAAATTTGAAACTAAAACACATCTCAAAGCATCAAAAAAGAAATACTTACTATAATTCCGTTTGTATCAGTAATCCTAATTTTTGTAGGCGAAGAGCAAACGTACTGCAGCCGTAGTTTTTGCGTAATTCGGCATTCCTTTGTACAAAACTTGTCGATATCTTCAACCTAAGTGGATAACACACCGTAAGATTTTGCGAGCAAGAATGCATGGAACATCACCTAGCAAAGCGAGTATCCATGGTTCTAAGGTAGCGTCCACACTAATGCCTTTTTGTATGAAAACGCATTCATGTAAATGCAACTAAATGTATCTAAATGCATCTAAAGTGCAAAAACGCATCTAATTGTATGCGTTTTCATACGAAAAGGCATTCGTGTGGACGCTACCTAAGAGTTCCCATATTGTCTAAATAATTTCTGTTATCACATGCATACCAAAGTGTGGTTTTATTGTAGGAAGCAACTAATACAAATCGCATTTTTGAGAATTAATCTAGTCAGAAAAAGCACTCCAGTTGATATTTAAACTACAATATAAGCAGGGGAAAAGTCTCTACAAGAAACCTGTTACTACATTAGAAATTGGAAACATTCAAATGAGCCCACACTCATGATGCCTCTGTGCTAAAACGTCTGTTAACAAAACAAGCAAAATTAATCCTAGGAAGTCAACAAAACAAGCAAAAATCCCTCCTAGGAAGTCAACAAAATAAGCAAAAACAATTCATTCAGAAGCTGTAGATGGCAAGCGTTCATTTAATCATCAGTTACAAAGTTCGCTCTAAATAATTAGGAAATCGAATATGCTTGGAACTCATGAATACGTTTTGCGACACTCAAGGCAACGCAAAACAAGAAAGCATTAGGATTGAACGCATGCGTAAAGCTACCTCGCATTCACACAGGTAGAGCCCTCGATCGTACTTGATATATCTCTTGGAACCACAGATCTATAGGAAGGAAAAAAGGAATGAAAATAATACCAAAATATAAAGAGAGAGGGAATTTGGAGCTTTAAACTAATGCTTAAGAAAAATGCTCCTAAAAATTAAATTTGCACTTAAAGTCTGTCTGATGATTGCGTAAGCGTGAAACTCGGAGAAACAGAAAAAGTGATGTCCTGTCTTTGATCCAATCTATCTATAATCTATTACGCTCTGCGATTCAATGCATTGAGCACTATACCGACAGTATAGACTTAAACATCCAGATCAATATATATATATATATATATATATATATATATATATATATATATATATATATTTAAATTTATATATATATATATATATATATATACACAATTAATCATGCTATGATGAATACAATGATCAAACAATAGATTCACTGACTAACCTTCGTGCAATAATCGCGCAACTGTGCTTCAGTGGCACAATTTCCATCTTGCTTTCGGCTTGTCTCCTCTGAACACAGTGGATAGAATTTACGGACGCAATCCTGCTCTCTGCTAGCTGATACCTGATAATCCTTTTCACATACACATGTCTTATCGCTTGGCTAAAAATCAGACAACATAGCAATGAGCTTTCACATTTATCCATTAAAGTAAACATATCTCGGCACTAAAATTTAAGATTAAAAAATTTTCTTATCCAAAAAGATATCTAGTTCCCTTTTCTAACTTTGTAATGAGGTTCTACATGGCTGTTTCTGGGTTATTTTTGTAATGTGGTACTTATGCTTCAACAGACCGAGACTAAAAATAAGGATGTATAAGCCAAACTAACATAAACCCAAGTCTCGTGTCATCATCCTTGAGTTGATATTTTTCAAGATTACATGACAGTTACAGACAGTGACTTTCGCGCCACTTTCAGATTGCAGGTGAAAGGAATTCCTTATATGCTTCAATACAAAATTGTAACAAAATGAGCGGCTTTATATCAACATGAACACGTGCGTGAAGAACCTTCAACTCTAAAACAGCAAAATGCTGAAGAGTTCACAAGCTACTACTTAAAGCTACTGCGCGGGAACAATTCAATTCAACTGCACTCTGCATACCATAAACACTCTATGAAGTCCAGTACACTGGCAAATCCTTTGTCCAACATTGGGTTGTGATGCCTGTTCTCCGCAGAAGAAACAAGCAGTTTGTGCTGTCAAATGATTGTAATGATTCGCAGCACACGGTAGACATGCTGAAATGTTTCTGCCATATTGACCTCCGTTGTAAGTGCCGACGGAACATGGCCTAGGCTGTGTGTCACCAGATAAACAGTAGTACCCTGGAGGGCATGGGTACGATTTTGTATAGTTCAATCCATGAACAGTATCATTGGCAAGCGGAGTGTCAGAAGTTGCACCTGCATAAACAAAGCAATAGCTGTTAGAGAAGACAATAAGCTATTTCCAGGTACATCTAAGAGAAAGCGTATATAAAGGTAAAGGTAGCCCCGTATGCTTTCGTACGTAGGGGAGTGCCTGTTAGAGAGGACACTTATTCTGAGCCATCGGCATGTGAGGTAGGGTGGCCAGTTCCTTTCCTTGCCGCCTTTATCTCCCCAGTGTTGCCACCAGGTACTAATTCACTGCTGGGTGAACAGTGAGCGAGCATTCAGTCAGGGCATCGAGTCTTACTCGAACCGTAGACCTTCCGCACGGGAGGCATGCGCTCTAACCACTATGCCACCTCGCTCAATGAAAACACATACAGCTATTCAACTAAAAGGGTTGAGTTAAATGGCTTATTAAGTCCTTACATTAGGGGCATGGTCTCACGGAAAACCTACTTGTTAGTATATTCTTCGTGAAAGCCAAGATTTCAATACATTAGGGCCTTTAAAATATCACCACTTTCACAAATAAACGACCGTCTCATGTGTAACAAGGTTGCTTTAAAGGTTTGTTTTATATAGCAAAAAATTATCAGCTGCCAGAGCCTAAATCAACAAATTTTTATAAAATCCCCATTGTTATAAACAATTGGGTGTGGCTCTTCTTTGGTATTAACATGATGGGCGTGGTAGAAACTAAAAATCAGCAAGCTATATGATAGAAGCCAAACAATGAAATGAGAATGAACCGTGTTTAGAAAAATTTGCTGATTCTAACGCTGATTTCATGTTTTTCTAGAATTGTTTTGTTTTCATGATCTGCTAAAAATGATTCGATTTTTCCTATTCGCAAGACCATAATTTCATCAATTACAGATTCACAGCTTCAATTTCCAACTGTGCAAAATGAGTTGGATCAATAAATATTCTAGGCCCTGTCAATTGTTGAAAAATAACATTTCACATTACCTTCCAAACAAATTACGCCAGCAGTACACTTGAGACAATCTGAGCGATCTGTCATGTTGCCAAAGTAACCAGGCTTGCAAATTTCACATGTATTAGCAAATGCGGTCCGCAATGCACCATTTTTCTCTTTGTATCCTGTTTATGCAACAAAAAATCGGTCAGAAAGCAATGAATTATGTTGGGCCGAATTCATCATAAAAAACTATTAGAAGGAAACAGCTACAAAAAGAATAACAAGAACTTTGAAAATGGCCAATAAAATGATGGTGATAGTGCTCAGTATGGGGCTGGTGGTGATGATGGTGATGATGATGATGGTGTTGATGATGATGATGATGATGATGGTGATGAGAGATGGTGGATGATGATGATGATGATGATGATGATGATGATGATGATGATGATTTATGATGCTAGCCCATGGTTGGAGACCTCCACGTGGTGGCAAGCGGGCACAGAGAGACAGCTGCCCTTAAGTTGATAGTGGTTTATATCGCAGAGATTCAGAACTAGGGCAGATGTTGATGACCTGTGGCAAACTGTCCAACCAGGCCCCATTCAGTGAAAAGCAGACTCAATGGCTCACGCTACAGTTCTGCCTAGTAACTGTTGGGGTTACAGAGTGGATTGAGTGTAGCCGACTCGATCACCTCTTTTAAAAAAATTACAGGCGAAAACTGACCCCAGGGTCAGTCCTAGGCCCCTTCGGGGGCGAAATGGAAAAGACAGACAGACAGACAGACAGATAATTTATGATGGTGAATACTATGATGGTGATGATGATGATGGTGGTGATTATGATGATGATGATGATTATGATAGTGATGATGATGATGGTGGTGATTATGATGATGATGATGATGATGATGATGATGATGATGATGATAATGATTATGATGATGATTATGATGATGATTATGATGACCATGATGATGATGATGATTGCTGATGGTGATTACGATGATGACGATGATGATGATGATGATGATGATGATGATGATGATGATGATGATGATGATGATGATGATGATGATGATGATGGTGATTATGATGATGATGATGATGACCATGATGATGATGACCATGATGATGATGACCATGATGATGATGACCATGATGATGATGATGACCATGATGATGATGATGATAATAATGATGATGATGATGATGGTGATTACGATGATGATGATGATGATGATGATGATGATGATGATGATGATGATGATGATGATGATGATGATGATGATGATGATGAGAGATGGTGGATGATGACGATGCTAGCTTAATGTTACGCTCTGCACAACCAAATGGTGGCAAGGATATCAAACTGAGGTTTAGAGAGCGGGCAAGGATATCTAGAATCTTGCTCACTCGATTCCCCATCCAACAGGGTGCCTCTGGGGTAGCCGCCCAGAGAGTATTTTAAAATTCATTGAAGGTGAGTCATTGTAATAACTGCTCTTTCGGAAACCATCCATGCTCCCTCTGAAGTGATAAAAGGTGAAAAGGAGGCAGAAGACAAAAATAACTACAGCTATACTAGTAGTGGTGGAAATGAAATTGATTTGAGTTGATAAGCAGCTTAGGACAACGATTAAAAACTTAAGACCATGAACGCAATAGAAATAACTGTGGATTTTTCGCATTCAAGTTCTGAAAATTTACCAACCTGCAGGACAGATCTTTGGTACAACAGTACCTGCCTGAGTTACATTACAGCTATCACCTTCGGGACAATAATGACCTCTCGGACAATGAAGCTTTCTCTCTGTGCCTTGGGGACAATAAAAGCCAATCGGACACGGAATTTGGATTTTGGCTTCAGGACAATAAAAACCAGCAGTACATCTCCTCGGCTGTGCAGTTCCATTGGGGCAAAACGAGCCATTCGAACATGGTGTATAAGATACGGACATATTCGGACAGTAATTACCAGCGGGACAGATATGACAATCAAAAATACCGCGACCACCTGTTTCGTTTCGGTATGTTCCTGCAGGACATGGCTCTGAAGTCAAAACGCCTTCGTTACAGAAATGACCAACAGGACATGGGTTTTGAGTATAATCCGCAGTGCCTAGAAAGCAGTGTCATTCAAACACTAAGTTAAACTTAGAAAGAGTAAGCAGATGAAGAAAGCACTAAACACAATGTGATTTGATTTTCTAAGATGGACAGTCCGGAGATCAACATTAGTTTTTTCGCTAGTAGACAGTCCGTATGGAACCTATAGCCATTGAAACTTATTATAGTATGCATTAGTTGTAGTGAATATATATTTCTATGGGTGCAAGGACGAACATACACAAGTATTTATACATAAAAGCAGGCACAAATACACACGCATACAGCACACGCAAAAAACATACGCATACAACACAAGTACACAACAGAAGCATACAATACAGGCACACAACACACGCATACAACACACAAACAGGCATACACACATATAATGCACTCATGCACAACACACACGCATACAATGCACACGCATACAACACACGCATAAAATACACGCATACAACAGAAGCATGAAATACATGCACACAACACATGCATAAAATACACACATACAACAGAAGCATACAATATACGCACACAACACACGCATACAACACACAAACAGGCATACACGCATACAATGTACTCATATACAGCACACACGCATATAATACACACGCATACAACACACGCATAAAATTTACACATACAACACACAATCAGGCTAAAATGCATACTATGCACACACGTACAACACACGCACACGAGTAAATGCACGTACACGTATTCATCGAAGCAATCTAAGCTAATTGCTTATAAATATACTTAATAGAAACTTAGACAATACGGTTACAGGCATGATAACACAAAACTGCACAGATAAATTTTCCTCACCATTTTTCCTACACCAATAACCAGCTGGACAAGGTTTGCAATACGACTCATCTTCTGCGTTAGAATAGTTATTATAAGTGCCAATCCTACAGGGTATTCGGTCAAGGTTATAGGGGCAGTAGAACCCGCTACCACAAGGCTGTGGAACTGTGTTGTCATCAGTACAGATAAACCCTGGCGAGCAACGCTGACAATCACTAATGTTAGCTCTCCCTGTCGTAGTTATAACAAGGCCTCGTGGGCATTTGACTTTGTCTAGCGCTCCTGCGGGGCAGTAAAAACCAATCGGACAGATCTCTCCATGTCTTGGATCTTTTGGCCATGGGTCAGGGCTTCCACGCAGACATATGTAGCCACCACTACAAGGCCCCGCAATGATTCCTCTTTGGCAATAATGTCCAGGTATGCAAGCTCTGCACTGAGTTGGCGAATATAGCCCGGTTTCATTCGGATATGTGAAAGTACCATTTGGACAATATATAGGCACTATGGTACTGTTAAGACAATATGTGTGTGCTGGGCAAGGCTCGGGAATGGAGGTATTACCCCGGCACAATTTACCGGCAGGGCACGGTAAACAAGTTGCTTGACTTATGGATGGTTGATATGTTCCGGGCGGACATCCCTTTGGAACAGAAGTTCCATTGCCACAGTAATAGCCACTCGGGCATGGATGAGCTGAAGGGTTTGGGAATTTGACTTCAACTTCCTCTGGACAGAAAAATCCTTCATTGCACAAACCGGACGGACGACTTAAGCCTGAAACACTGCAAAAGTATCCAGGATCACAAGGCATACAGTCATTTCTCGATGCACCACCAGGCGTCTTTCTCACAGTTCCGGGTGGACACATTGTTGCATTTACCGCACCCACAAGACAATAGTGTCCTACTGGACAGAGAACGGATGCTGGATTCGGAACTCTCTCGTTGGTGACGCAAAGATATCCGGCAAAGCAATCACCTGCAGGAGCCACAAGACCAGTGTCGTTACAGAATTTTCCGGCTGGGCATGGCAAACAGTCTTCTAACTTTGTTTTGTTTAGTTTCGGCTGGTAGGTCCCTTGTGGGCAGGCATTTCCAAAAGATGTAGATGATCCGTTGAGACAATAATGCCCAGCGGGGCAGCTCTGAGGGTGTACCGTACCATATCCTGAACATGCAAAACCTTCTGGGCATGCAAGACAAGCGCCCAAACCTGTTGTTGGACTGTACGTTCCCGGGTCACAAGCCACTTCTTTCAATGCCCCAGGCCTGCAGAAGTGCCCAACTGGGCATATGTAGCCACCTCCAGTCAAATTTGTTGGCCTTGGGGTTGTGGCACCTTGAAGAAAAAATCAGACATTAATTAATTGGAAATCTAAGGTCTGCTAGAAACTGATTCAGAAATACTTTCTAATCAAATCACATTTTAACTACTACATTGAAATGAGACTGTGATACTAACTGTTGTAAACAATAGAATACACAAAATAATTAGCACACAAATAAGACATTTATGAATAAATAAACGAGTTACTGAATTACTTAAAACATGGAAGAGATCAAAGATCAACTATGAAAAGATTAAGTTAATCTGAGTAGAAAAATGAAGGGGAAAAATTAACAAAAATAGCAGAGAAAATAAGTACACAAAGATGGGAAACAACACTACGTATTGAAAAATTTATAAATAAATGGAGAAAAGAAGGAAATGACAAGCATGAATATATATTTATATCAAGGAAAGGATAAAATATGGAAGACAATGCAAAAATGATTGAAAGCAAGACAGTCTGGACAAAGGCGAGTATGTATCAATTAAGAGGTGGCATCCGGAAAGTCAGCAGGATCGATTCGTTCAAATGCCATCATGAGAACTTGCTTGCTTTTGCCAAGGGGGCATATCTCATTGCAAGCATGAAATCTCTAATGCCTACAATCATTAATGATATTTCAATTCATAAGGAAACCACACAGCATGGTCATAATCAGTAAGAACTACATAAAAGAAGCCAAATTGCACCAACCTAAAACACAAATGAACCCTCCAGCACAAATCTGTTCCGTTACACCAGCACCCGCGTTAGGATCACACCACCTGCCTGGGCTGCATGGTTTGCAGTCTGTTAGATTCTGTGAACCTGTGCTATTAGCAAAGTACCCTCGTGGGCAGGGCTTAGGTAGGTATGTCCCTTCAACGCAGTAATGCCCAAGAGGGCAGATATTTTTTGGCGGGTCCGGTCGGCTAGCCGATCCATTACAGAAGAATCCGGGAAGGCAAAGGCCTTCTGGGTTGATAAGTCCTCTCTGCAGACAATAGAACCTGTAAGGAGAAAATATCATCAATGAGCAGAATGTTTACATGATAACTAACATGAAAAAAGCATAGCGTTCCTCTTCAAATAGTTCTAATGGAGTGAAGATATAATCAATAATCAAGACACATGTTATATACATACATATATATATATATATATATATATATATATATATATATATATATATATATATATATATATATATATATAT
>OLMO02000231.1:23143203-23284132 GCA_900291935.2 Cassiopea xamachana
ATATATATATATATATATATATATATATATATATATATATATATATGTATATATATATATATATATATATATATATATATAGAACATGTGTTATACAGAAGTTATTACAACATACGTTATATATAAGTTATATATAACGTATGATAATGTTTCATGGATCTTATAAGATTCATTCACACTAAATATTCTTAAGTTGAGAATCACCAATCACATCTGACTACTTTACCTTGGTGGACAAACATCACATTGAGAAGCGGAGACCAATCCTGTTTCATTCGACCATGTGCCTGGTAAACATCCGAATTCTCTTGCATATCTCGTGCCAGTAGGGCAATAGACGCCCTGGGGACATTCTCTGCCTGCCAAGGACGTAACAGCTGTTAATGTGTTGTCACAGTAGTATCCAGGGAGACATGGCTTGCAAGATATCTGGCCAGAATTGTCTTGGTAAGTTCCATTTTCACACCTCCTTGGCAAGTCATAACCTGTCTTACAATAGTGGCCTTTTGGGCATGAATAAGCTGGTGGATATTGTAGACTCTGGCCGGATGGGCAATAGTACCCGTTGCCGCATAACCCATCTGGGGATGATAGACCGGTGTTGTTACAATACCATCCAGGCGTGCAATTCACACATTGGCTGATGTTGTGAGCACGTAAACTTGGTTGGAAAGTTCCAGATGGACATGCAGTGGGCACAGAGCTGCCTTTGCCACAGAAATGTCCTGTTGGACAGTCTTTCTCAACTTGAGAAATCGAACCATTTGGACAGTAGTAACCAGCGTTACATTCACCCCTGGGGTACGCCAATTCAGGAGCATCACAATACATTCCTGACAAGCAAGGCTGCATCTGGGTGGATCCGACAGGGCAGTAGTAACGCGGTTGGCACCTTAAGAATTTGGCATTGTCAGCTTTAGAAGGGCAATACCACCCAGCATCACAACTGTTCGTTGGCCTTTCGTTACCAAGCCCTTCACAATACTTTCCTCCTTCGCAATTAAGGCACGCTGTAATATTCTGGATTTTCAGCTTATCGTTAAAAGTCCCAGCTGGGCATTTGAATTCGTAAGGCTCCTTTGTTCCACTCGGGCAGTAATGTCCTTTGGGGCATCTATTTACCAAGTAATTCGATGTTTCATTAAGACAGTAATAACCAGCAGGACACGTACGGCATACACTTAGTCCTTCAACATCTGCGTAAGTCCCAGGAAGACAGGCTAAAAGAAAAGAAAAATGGCATACATCAGAGAAAGAAACTGCGGTCATAAAATGACAAGCTAAGGTGCTATAAATGAGTATAAGTAGAGTGGTAGGAAATTTCTTTTCACAGGGCTAATGCAAACTTTTGATAAGCATATTCAAAGTCTATTCAAGGACTAAAACAAACAATTTCAAAGAACTTTAAATGCCAAAACCGAGACACGCAGCAAGCCCAAAATACCGAAAACGAGATATTTCTTGGCATTTCACGAGCTTACATGTACGATCTTTTTCAAATTTCTCTTGGATATTTCTCTTATCTATATTTTGCATTTTTCTATCGCTATGAACGAAGTAAACATTCACGAATTTCAAAGAGTTTGATCAATTTTATAAGAATACTTTGAATTTTCAAGGAGTTTCAATAGCCCTTGAAAAGGCATTTTATATTCTAGCACTTTTCAAGGAGCTCAAGGACCTACACCAGCCCTGTCTTCATTACAAATAAACGTTGGTGGGCACTCATTAATCTAAAAATTGTTCAATCTGAGTAATAATTTTCTTGCCAAGTTCCTGGTCACAGCTCTAATGCTCGTTTCTACAAGGTATCGTCACTTCTCAAGAGTCTAAAAACATATTGTAGCTAGTGACCAGCAAAAGAGTGTGGATATCACGTGACCTTGACCTCCTTGACGGAGCATTTCAGTCTACCGACCTCTACCGACTATTAACACCTTCGTTTACCTGGTATTGAGAAGCACACATTATTCACAATATTAGGCTGAAAAGCAACAGGTATTCATACCATGATACGTTTTACTTCCTATCGGACAATAATTCCCCCTAGGGCACTTCCCTCCAATACTCAAGTGACTAAATGTTGCTGGGCAATGCGTTAGGTTTGTCAGCTGCGGAGTTGCTGTGTGGGAGCCTAATACGCAATAATATCCAGCATCGCAGTCTCCTGAGACTCTCGTAGCATTCAATGCGTCGCAGAACTTTCCAGCATCGCAAGGTGTGCACTCCTTTTCTTCCTTCAACTTTAAGTTGGTGCTGTATGTTCCAAGAGGACATGGTTTCCAATTGCTGCCTGTGCCTGCTGGGCAGTAGAACCCTTGTGGACAAGGGAATATGCCAGATTCATTTTGGCCTAAAGAAAACAAGACAGGTTTAAATACATCAATTTGCTTTCACTTTATTTTCATTTTAAACATCACTAAAAGTAGTTTCATAGCAAGACTAATTAACTGCAGCTTCATGACAAACTAATATACACATTTAATAATTGCTACATTAGGGATGAGCTAAAACAAGCGTAGAGTGACCTATTACTTTGAGTAGTAAATACAAGTAGGTGAGACTCGTGATGATATCTGAGAATTGACTCATTATAATGATTGTATAATACATTTCATACATGGCGGACATACGTAACGATTGAGATAATTAACATCCATTAAAGCATACAAACAACACATCGACGGTAATTTGCTAATATATTTAAATAAAATTAAATACATATTAAAATGCAGCACATACAATTTAAATAATTGTACAAATAATAACATAAATAAATGTACAAATAATAACATAAATATATACATATATATATATATATATATACATATTCATATATACATATACATACAAACATACATATATATATATATATAATGTATATATACTTCAGATTAAAACCTTAAAACCAAAATAAAAGAGTTGTTTGATGATCGCAAGCAGTGTGAAACTCAGAGTTATGTGATTTTAATTGCAGTCAAACAACACTTTTATTTTGGTTTTTAAGGTTTTAATCTGAGGTATATAGCTCTGCCTATCGCATTGAGCACTCTGCCTGTATAGTTCTGTTGGATTGTTATATGTATATATATATATGTATGTATGTATGTATGTATATATATATATATATATATATATATATATATATATATAAATAACATATAGCTCTTAAGTTACTATCATTCATCAAAGTAGTAAATTCTTTAAATTGGTAACAGAAAACTTCAGAAAACTTGCCTGGAACAACATTCTTTGAAATGCAGTAATATCCTGGAGGGCAAGTCAAGCACGAGCTCGCCATGGGCCAACCTGTGTAGTTTCCATCTGGGCAGAATTGTGGCTCAGCACTTCCAGTTGGGCAATGCATTGCTGAGGGACAAGGGACTGCTTTGTCACTACTACTTCCAGTTGGGCAGTAATATCCTGCAGTACAAGGCCCAGATGGAGATGTCAGTTTAGTTGTGGAACAATAAAAACCCTTCGGACAGCTTGGACACTGACTGGACGCAGCTAGTCCGGTCTTGTTAGATGCCCTACCAATTGGGCATTCCTGGGGATATTCAGTTCCGAGTGGACAGTAGTATCCAGCAGGACAGATTATCTGCATTTCAGTTGATGAGCCAATAGGACAATAGAATCCAGGCTTGCAATCACCGGTTGGTTGAACTAACCCGGTGGTATTACAATGTTTCCCACCAGTGCAATTCTGGCAGTCAGAAACCTTCATTCCAAGAATGCTAGGTCTAAATGTTCCAATGGGACATTCGATAGGTTCATCAGTTCCTAGTGAAATAGAATAACAGCAATTATTAACAATGAATTATGAAGTTTAGCATAGAAATAGCATTGGCATAGAAATAGCATAGAACTCTAATTTAGCATAGAAATATACCAGCTACACCGCAAATATGACAATAAAATGGAACTTTGACAGTAGGAAACAAAGCTTCAGCTAGACTTATGCAGAACCGGCACTAATCAACTTCAAGTGAATATCAGAGTCTCACCTTCTGGACAGTAACGCCCGGGTGGACATTGATCGCCATCTCTACCAGCTCTTGGTGTTGTTGTGTTCACTCCACGGCGACAATAATAACCACTCGCACACAGTCTCCAAGGGTTAACAAGTCCGGTACTATCACACGCGAATTTTCCAATGCATGGGATGCAATCAGCAGCACTTTCTCCTTTTGTTCGGTTCAAAAATGTACCCAGTCCGCATGCATGCTCTGTATTGAACTTTGTACCAAGCGGACAGTAGTAGCCTGGTGGGCATTCGTATGAAGCATAAATCGACACAGGTCCGTATGTTGCATTGCAATAATAACCAGCTGGGCATGTCTTGCATGTCCATTTACCCCATTCATTTTGATATGTACCAGATTCACATGGACGTTTGTCTGCACTTCCAGTGGGGCAATAATAACCCGGAGGACATTGATGTTGTGTATCGTTCTTTGCACCAGATACACAGTAATATCCCTGTGAACATTTGTTTGTTGGTTCTGCTAAGCCATCTCCCCCACAGTACCAACCAGGTGTACACGTTTGGCAGTTGGAAATGTTTCTACGAAAGAATGAAACTTCCAAATAAATGTGAATAAAGCTAGGCGCCATCATCAACATAGTGATGATGAGGACAAGGAAGATGCTGGTAGTGATGGTAATTGCTAGTTCATGACTGGAGACACTTCTCATCATGGTGAGAAGGTACAGAGCAACAACTGTTCCAAAGCGAGTAGCAAATTGTTTGGCAGAGATTCAGCATTGGGACAGAAGATGATGACCTGTGGCAAACTGTCCAGCCAGGTACTATCAGCGAAAAGCAAGGTTAATGTATCAGATTGCAGTTCAGCACAGTAAATGTTGAAATAACAGATTGGATTGAGTGAAGCCGATTCAATCACCTTTCACAAATACTTGAAGGGTAAACCAATTACCAACAGGGCTATTCATAAACTACTTCAAGGGTGCCACCAAGGAGAGGAAGAAAGAAGAAAGAATGGTGGCAGATAGCCGAAGTTGGTGTACCTCCTTTTAGTTGCTAGTTGGTTCACATGCTTGCACTCTATGCAAACATATGATGAAAAAGACACCTGGAAGGGATGTTGAGAGACAGCAAACACTTCAATTGCATCTCGAAACTTGCCATTCAACTCAACTCATCATGCAACAAAGCCCCTTTGGAATAAACAAGTCACACTAATAGCTGAATTCCAAAATATCACTCATACCTTCCCGGCAATACAAGGTGAGGACCACCAGTTGCGCTGTGAGGGTGCACTATGCCCCCTTTAGAAGTGACAACAGGCAAAAAAGAAGAAAGAGGACAATGGAGGTGACGACTACAGGGGCGGATCCAGTGGGGGCTCAAGAGGCCATGACCTCCCCAAACAGTGACATTTTTCATAGCAAAAACTTATGCTAAGAAATTTCTTGCATGAAAAAGAAAATAAAAGGAATTAGGAGGCACCCCAAAGTCTAGCTCTGGATCCATCGCTGAATGAATAGAGTAGTGATGTTGATGACAAGATAGTTATCCAATCCCATGGGGACATCTTAGTCATGGTGAATTGGATTGAGGGGGGGGGAGATAGATATAAAAATCGATTATGTAATGAATAAAAATGATTGTATAGAGGTATTAAAATTAAAAATGAAAACATTGAATGAAGTATACACATAATTACGTACACATTGTGTGTTGAATTCAGGTATGTCCCAATTGGACACATCTTTGGCACTTCAGTTCCTAAGGGACAATATCTACCCTTGGGGCAGATATTGCCAGTGGTTCCATCAGTTGGATTTGCTGCCTTTGACCTGAGTGTGCAAAAGTAGCCTCCAGCACAGTAGTATGTCGGCGAGGCCAGACCATCGTGTGCACAATACTGCCCACCGAGGCAGGGCTGTTTCGCTGCTGAACCATTCGGACAGAAGTACCCAGCTGGACAAATAATCATTGTTGCATTTTTCGCGCCAGTCGGACAGTAGTAGCCTCCATAGCAATTACCAGTGACAGCTCCGAGGCCACTTCCATCACAGTACTTTCCAGGATCACATGACAAGCAAGCTGAAGAATTCGTCTGTGTTGTGTAAGGATTGTATGTTCCTGGCCAGCATTTGAATTGATACGGGTGAGTTGTGTTCAACGGGCAGTAATGTCCAAGAGGACATCTGTACGGCGTGTAAATCGTTGTGTTTTGGTAGCAGTAATACCCCGGAGGACATGGCTTGCAGTACGTCTTTCCAGATTCATCTTGATAGCTGCCAGGGGGGCATCCTAATGGTTGTACAGATCCAACAGGACAGTATTTCCCTGGTGGACAAACTCCACCGTAACCTATTTAAAGAAAGGCACTTAATCAAATATTCAAAACAAAAGATCAACGCGCCAATTTTAAACTGCTTTTTCATCTTAATATCTTTTAACATTTTACCCTCAGAAGCGCTCAATACTAAATAGCATCTGAAGACATCAACAATTCATTGACTGCAACATAGCCATGCTTGAACATAGAAGATTTCCACAAATGAAAATTGCGATTGAAATCATTCTCCAAAATTGCTGCAGACACTAGCTCTAATGAGATGCATTTAATGCTAAGATAACCATTCACTGAGTTGGTAAAAGATGTCATTTTCTTCACTATTTTTTGTCCAAAAAGATAAGAATTTTGCTGTTCCAGTAAGGGCATTTGAAATGGTATCCCTTCAATTGTAGGTCACCACATAAAGTTACTGCCCACTCTTGCGCAGCTCATAAGCAGGATTGTTTACAACAACATTTGCATCCAACTGAATAAAAACATCAAGCTAACGTGCACAAAGCACAAACTATGTAGCCGCTCACCTGTATGTATTCCCCTTGTGCAATTATTTACAACAACAGAGCCATTTGCATAAATTGGATCACTTCGGTCAACTCCACTTTCACAGTAGTATCCACCTGCACATGGTCCGTCTGGTTGCAAGGCATTCAATTTACCACAATACTGTCCACCCGGACAATCAACACACTGCCCAATGCTAGAGAGTCCAGTATTGTTACTATAAGTTCCCCTGGGGCATGGTTGCCAGTCTAGGCCGGTGGTTGCCGGACAGTAAAATCCTCTAGGACAAGTGGTGATTCCAGGGTATGGTGAAGCAGATGTGTTGATAGGGTGGCAATAAAATCCGGCCGGGCATGGTAAACATACGTAATTTCTAGTAGTGTTAGTGTAAAAACCAGGGCTGCATTGTTTTGGTGTTTTGCTACCTGTGTGAAATACCGTGAAAAATACATTAAATGACATCCAGTTATGCAGCAGGATAACTTTCAAAGCAGATAAAATAAAAAAAGTAACTCGCATTCGTTTAAAAGGTCTGATAAAACGTGAATATAATATATCTAATTTAGTAATCAATGTCTAAGCCAAACTTTGTTAGAAAATCTATATTACTTCTAGTATCATATTCATACGGGCGAGGTAGCATAGTGGTTAGAGCACATGCCTCCGGGGTGGAGCGTCTACAGTTCGAATCCGACTGGACGCCCTGATTGAATGCTCGCTCACTGCCCACCCAGCAGTGAATGGGTACCTGGTGGCAACACTGGGGAGATAAAGGCGGAGAGGAAAGGAACTGGCCACCCTACCTCACATGCCGATGGCTCAGGATAAGTGTCCTCTCTAACACGCACTCCCCTACATACGAAAGTATACGGGACTACCTTTACTCTACTCTATCATATTCATAGTTTGCAACACTTAACATTATTTCATGTTATCATTTTCTGCTTTTCCAATGCTTTCATATTAAGAGTAAACTCAGCATGGGTCAAAGACTAACCTGTAGGACAGTGCAATCCCACCGGACAGTCGATTCGATTATCGACTTTGGATCCAGTTGGACAGTAGTAACCTTGGCGACAAGAGCCGCTCGGTGCTGTAAGTCCATTCTCCATACAAAAAGATCCTTCGGTGCAGTTAGTACATTGGTCCTCTTTCCACAACTGTGTGTTGTTGCTGAAAGTCCCTCTCGGGCACAACTTGAATATTGAACTACCTTCTGGACAATATCTACCAGCAGGGCAGACTATCTCTTGCGTGCTCTTTGATCCATTAGGACAGTAAAACCCTTGTTGGCATGGACCAGAATCATTAAAGCGTCCTGGAACATCACAATACCTTCCACCAAAGCAAAGGGTGCATTCGCTCTCCATTCCAAGTTTAACTGACAGCCCTAACGTGCCAATTGGACACTTTTTAGGCTCCGCTGTTCCCAATGGGCAATAATGACCAAGGGGGCATTCATTTGCATTCGCCCCTTCCATTGGTGTAGCAGTTCTAGCTCCTGAAGAAACGAAAAAAACGGAAACTATACGAAACAACACAAAAATAAACGGCTATCTACGGACTACGGAAATACCACATTATCTAAAATAGAGAACATTCAAAATACTCATCATAATGGAAGTTGTTGCAGTCCAGGGTAAGTGCTATCAAATAAGGACGGATATCTATGAATCATTTGTCAACGGAAGAGGACAAGACTTAACAACAGCACGAAAAAGCGGTAACATTTTTAGACAAACTCAACAGATTTTTCGTCCGACACTCGTCAGAGTATGAAACGTCGGATAGCGACCGAAAGGTTAACCGAAATATATAGTAAGATGCGGTTACACGAGATAGGATGGACAGGGAGGAGAGGGCGTTATATTAGTTCTATGCTATATTGAAGTAGAAGATTCGTTAGTTCTACCTGTATTTTCGTCGTAGTCTCAATATATTTTGTCCAAGATTGTCTGTATAAAAAATGAGGAAGAACTTTATCTCTTACACTCAAAATGCTCTCTTAATTGCCCTGAGTACATACATGTGTAATATGTCTGCAGTGATTTGTATATGTACTTCATGTAGGGTAACATGAATTAAGAATAAGGCTGAGTTCATCTCCGAAAACACGTGTCTGTTTGTACTACATTCTAATAGAAAATATATATACGAGAGTCTACAATGTCCATTTGCCGAACTTCTGAAAAATTTTATCAAAGCCAGCCATAAAGAGGACAAACTTTCATCTAGCTAGAGTATCGCAAACCCAACCCTTGATATGTTTAGTTTCAGCCTATATTTTTACTTTAACAAAGAAAATAGTCATTAATTCTTTAAGATTAATGAATGAAAATTATATAATCACAAAACACCATGTGTAGTATCGGAGAAGTAATTTATTGGTTGAAAGATTTCAACCCGAATATAACCGGCTACAAGAACAAGTCTTTCCTTCAAACAATCTGAAAACTAAATGAGCCCAGTGGGGAGGCTAATTTGATTTACGGTAGCCAGTGGTGACTTCTACAAATTTTAACAAGGGGGCTCCGCCCCCTGAGCCCCCCCTAAGAATCACCCCTGGCGGTAGCTCGACAAAACATGAAGCCAGCCATAAATAGTTTCTAAGTCAGTAAACCTATAATGAAACTCCTCTGGCAAAACTGCATTGCAGCTCTGCAAACACAAAGATTAAATTCTTATTTTTACCTGATTTGCAGTAGTATCCTGCACTGCATTTTGTATTTGGATACACGAGGCCTTTTTGTCCGCAAAAGTAAGTACCAAGACACGGAGAACATTCACTCTGACTTGCTATTCCAGTAACATTGTTAAAAGTTCCAATGTCGCATGGATACTCCGTACTGAACTTAGTGCCATTTGGACAATAATATCCAGCAGGGCAAATGTACAATGTGTAAGTTACGACTGGACCAAAAGTAGCGTTACAATAGAATTGTTGAGGGCAGGTTTTGCAAGTTGCTTGCTCTATCTGATCCTGATAAGTGCCAGAGAGACATGGTTCTGGGTGACCTTTACCACCAACACAGTAGTATCCTTGCGGACACGAAATAGCCGTTCTGGAACTCTGTCCGGGAGTGCAGTAATACCCTGGGGAACAGTCCCCAGTGGGCGCAGGGAGGCCACTTCCATTACAATATTTTCCAGCTGTACATAACTTGCAAAAAGATTCATTCTTGCCAAGTTTACTGTCAAGGAAGTATCCTGGACTACATGGTATAGCAGAAATCGTACCCACCGGACAATAATAGCCTCTGGGGCACTCATCTCCTTCAGCTATTCCCACTGGATTCGGTACTTGAGATCTCAAGTTGCAATAATAACCAGCAGAGCAATTGCCAGTCGGACTTGACAGCTCATTAGATGCACAGTATTTACCGCGAGGACAAGGTAATGGTTCTGCTGATCCAAGGGGACAGTAATATCCGGCAAGACACCTTCCTCCGTGGACTAAGGTCTTACTTGTTGTTGAACTTCCGTTGCAGTACCATCCCGGACTGCACAATCCAGTTGGCCATGACAGGCCATAATTTTCACAATATTCACCTTGAGGACAAGCTCTGCAAGATAGATGGCTTTGTTGACCAGTCCGGTTATTAAAGGTTCCTGGCGGACATGGATACTGGTAGGGCTGCGTCGTATTTGCTGGACAATAGTAACCACTAGGGCAGAGGTTATTCATGAAGCTACCTGTTGTCTCTGGGCAATAGTACCCGGGTGGACAGATAAGGCAGACGCTTTGACCAGTCTTATTACTATAGGATCCAGGTGGGCATGCTGTCGGTGTAACAGATCCTTGTGGACAGAAATGCGCAACAGGACAGATGCTCCCAATGCCTTTGAAAGATTGTCCCAATAACGACCCATAGGGGCATGTATCATTTGTAAGGTTGTATGTACCAACATATGGTTGAGGTAATGATACACCTGCAAAAACAAAAAGCAAGAATTCAATTTCGTAACTTTTTCTGAAGTACCCAAATCTAGTCTATTGGCAGAAGTCATTTTGAATCAGTCGAGTAAAACAAATACTTGATGCCCTTTAGAATTTAGCAGATAGGACCCCATACGCATGGAAATTGAAAATTTAGGAAACTTTTTAGCATCGTCTAGGCAAGAAATATAAAATACAATAAATTTTCTCGGGTGCCTTGCGGTTGGGGCCCTGAGTTCTTGAATTGGTGTGTCCTAGACTGCCTTGTGCCACTGCTTCAAATACTCTTGCATTTTTACCAAAAATAATATCGTAGCGTCATTATACGAAAAATTATGTATGAATGCAGATATATGGCAAATATATAGCAAATGTGATGCGAATATACTGCAGATAAGATACTTGGAAATTGGGTTTATTCTCAGAATAAAATGCTATTAAAGCACAACCTACCAATAGTACAGTAATAGCCTGCAGTGCATAGTCCATTCGGTCTGACGAGCAAAGTTCCATCACAGTAGTTACCAGGATCACAACTCTTACATTGGCTAACATGAAAGAGACTTGTCTCATTACTGTATGTTCCAGCTGGGCATCTTTTCAAGTCGGATCCAGTACCAGCTGGACAATAGAACCCTCGTGGGCATGTGTGATAGCCAACTTGTGTGGAGTCACCAGCAGTGAAATTCAAAGGCAGGCAAAAGAAACTATTTGGACAGATAAGACAAGAAGCTGCGCCGGTTGAGTTAGTGTAATATCCATTGATACAAGGTTGCGGTATTGCACTGCCGGTTGGACAGTGGAATCCTTTCGGACATGTAATTGGCGCGGGCACTTTCGATCCGAGGGGACAGTATGAGCCATTAGCACATGGAGCTGTTACCTGCCCAAGTCCAGATGTTTCACAGTAGTATCCTGAAAAAGTTTAACATTCATGGATCAAGGTTAAAAACATCCTAAGATGAGATTTTAACGAAGTACACGTTTTTTTCAATAAGAAAAACTATCATTTTGCCTGAGCCTTCATTCTCTTAACTATCCCCGAAATTGAGCCTGAGATTTTCTTAAATTTTTCTTAACTTTTTACTGAAATAAACTGGCTAAAATTGGTTACACATTCGTTATTAATATTGTATACTTGAATTTGAATTCCATCTATAACGTTTTGAATGCAATGAATAATGACGAAATATCAATTTTTGGCTAATAAAAACACTTAATTTTGGAAATTGAGCCTCGTACTTTTCTTAAGATTTCCTTAAGATTTTGACCATTTGAGCTTCATTTTCCTATAAAATTTTTTCTTATAAAAAAATGTGTTGTGTACTGTGATAATCTCACTTGGGTATGGAATTGTAATTTGCAGATGGATGTACAAAATAGATGATCCAAACTGGTAGCATTGAAAGACTTTCCTACATTGGTGGTACTACTGAGCATGTAATGAACGGATCAAGATAAAAGCAGTTGGCCTAAGGAATGCATGTTCAATTATTATAACACGTAAGGAAACACAGGATCTAATAATTTTGAAGGGGAAGATAATGAATAATTGCACAACCAGTAGCGCTCACTATGACCAAGTAAAAAAATAAGCACGTTTTCTAAACTGGAAACACCAAAAATACATCAATCTGAAGTAAAATATGAGTAACAGAGAGTCAACAAAAAAAAGACAAAGCTACTTATATAGCACCCTCTCTCAGCATTAGCGCAAGCTCACTCGTAAATGTTTTGAACATCACAAAAACATTACAACACGAAGAAAGTTTAATAAAAGGGACACATTGGAGTATAATAGCTCACGGAGGTTGGTATGGGCATGTTAGTGGCGCTTTTACCATAGAAGTAACCTTTCGATTTTCTCATTTTTCCTTCTTTCACTTTCTCCATTAACTCTTATGATGCTTACCGAAGAACAAACTGACTTACCAGGTGTGCATTGTTGGCACTGAGATTTGGACCATCTTGTCATATTTGGTTGAAAAGTACCAGGCTCGCATAGCAACGGTTCGCGTGATCCTATTGGGCAGTAGGCACCAGGCCCACATGGAACCTGCCTTGAACGTGATGATGCAACAGGACAATAGTAACCAGCCTCGCAGGGCCCACTTGTTCGGTTTAGTCCAGCTGAACCGCAGTAATATCCAGCAGTGCAATTATCGCATTCTGAGGAGGAGCTTAGGCCTATGCATGAAAATGGAGTAAAAACTATGTTAGATTGTGTCTGGATTAAGCTTCTCTACAAGACTCTAAATATGTGTGAGTTACATTTCATCTGATTTTATTTGTAAATACTTAATGAACTTTGCACAAAATACATCATTGTCGAAATACGGAATAAGTTCTAGAGGTGTACCCATTGGAGAGATAGCATAACAGAAACAGTGTAAAACATAGAACAAATGACCCTGGAGGTCAAGTTCAGCATATATATAACCTTGAATTCCAGTGGATCATAATTCCAGCATATCCAGTGGAATAACACACACTCCAGACCACTAGCAAATTAAGTACGATTGAGACCCCATATCAATTTTCCTTCCAAACAGTACAGCAAAACTTGTCTCTGGGAACCTTTGAGGGGCTCTTTCAATGGCTTAAAACCTAGGGGGCCCTTTATAGCTGTTCTAACCCTAAGCTATGTCGACTGCGCTACTGCTTCAATCCCAAAATCCAGAAGATTGCAAGTGCTACAGACAGCACTGGTATGCACTGACACTGCCCTTTGGAAATAAGGGAGTTGACGAGACTGTACCTGAGGCGTGAAGGAAGTTGATGGGCATTTTGAAATTCAAGTTTCAAAAACTACGGCTAAAAATTACAACATATAATCTACCTGTCTGATTTGTAAATGTTCCAGCAGGGCATCTCTCTGGTTCACCTGTTCCTGCAGGGCAATAACGTCCCTGGGGACATATATTGGCATCTTCTCCTTGATCTGGCGTTCCTGATGTTGCATTTCTTCGGCAGAAATATCGGGCGGAGCATGTTTTATTGGCATCTGGCAAACCTTTAATATATAACCATAGCGATAGTAAATGAACAGTAAAAGATTTAGTGACATCATGATAACCCTCTGAAGATACAATGTGATAAACAGTAACATTGCCACAAAACTTTGCTATTTAATGCTACTTGCAGTCCGTGGCGAGTGCATCTATTCAACCTCCCCATAAATACTTATTCTCTTCCTAATTTAAATACTAATTTAAGGGATCCCCTCCTCTTCAATTTCTCTACAACGAGAAGTTAGGCCAATGTGTGTGTATTCTCATCAAACAGAAACTCTAAATGCATTACATTATAGCGCCATGAGTAGCACTAGGGGAGGGCTAGAGGGGGCTACAAATTCATGACGCCACCCATGCATCCCACTCAATTGACATAATTAATAAATACCAAAAGAGAAAAAATCCCACGAATAAAGCAACATATGAGTTGCTAAATAATACACTTCTTTACCATTCGATTGAACTTTATTTAAAAGTCATCAGGCTTATACTTCGAAACAGGCAAAGAAAATACGCATCACAACCGGATACTTTAACTTGCTGAGCAGACTCCAAACAGCAAAAGGTAATAAAATGAGCTGCACATGTTTTTCAAAAAGACAGACACTTGCTTGAAACCTGGAAATTCTTTAGTCATGTTGACAAATGCTAACCTAAAGGTTTCTTAACTATTTTTTAAAATTCTTGCAATTCTAATAACACCAAAAACCCAAATTTAAGTAACTGTGAGATAAAATTAAAAATTTTAGCTTCTCTAAGTGTGTAAGTATGCATTTACGTTCTGAATAGATTATAATTCCTTAAAAAAGCTTCCTGCGAAAACATGTATTTCTTAAACGCTTGTCAATTTCTGCCTGATTTCAGCCTCGCGATTCTCCTATACTTGATTCTTATAAAAAGAATGTATGTGTAGGATATGAAAGATAGTGTAATGTATGAGAGGGTAGGATGGTGAGGTAGAGCATCAAACATAAGTATGAATAACCTTGTAGGACACACGTCTAGAGTAATGGTTAAGTATTCGTTCAACAGGGCATACATCGTAAGTCATCTAATCACTTACCAGTTGACGGGCAGTATTTGCCTGGTTTGCAACTAATACAATCGTGAATGCTGGTTCTTCTCAGTTGGTCATTATATTTGCCCTTCGGACATGGGTACTCATTCGCTGTTTTCGTTCCATTGGGGCAATAATAGCCCTTGGGGCAAGGGTAGCTGTGGTAGTCTGAGATATTTTCGTATGGACAATAATAACCCTCCATGCATGGGTAACATACCGAGAGTTGTTCAATTGGTGCGTAAGTTCCGGGTGCACAAGGTTTAGGGACACTAGTCCCTAGTGGGCAATAGTGTCCGACCGGACACTTGCCACCTAACCCAGTCTCTCTCCCATCGTAGTAGAAAGGGCAGGTTTCATTGTACGTTACATTACATGCTGTTATGTTTACGCCAACTGGGTTGGGCCTATCAACGCCATAGAGACACCAATGTCCGGGTGCACAAGAAGCAGTGTAATTTGTCTGCCGCTCCTTCGCACAGTACTTTCCGGGCGGACAAGGCTGGCAGTCTTGTAGTTTAGTATACTTCTTCTGTATACCAATAGTTCCACGTGGGCATGCGCGCAAATCGTGTCCTGTACCAGAAGGGCAATAAGATCCTTCAGTGCAAGGCAAAGGAACACCTGAAGTCAAGCAGTAATAACCCTCCGGGCAAGGCTGGCACTGATGAGCTCTGGTGTAATTTGCCATCATATTGCTTGGGCATGGCTTTGGTGCTGATGTTCCACCTGGGCAGTAGTGCCCAATGGGACAAAAATAGGAAGGGGGTTCTCGTTGTGAAGTGCCAGGTGGGCAGTAGTACCTGAATATTAAACAGAAATTCTTTTAGATCTATGAAGAGTTTAATCTTTGAGCTTCCAGATATCTTGCATCTCTCAAAATTGTTTGTAATTACATAAATGAGTGTCATCCTTATCCCTCCTGAATATTTAATAAGAACTTATCACAAAATGGCACAAATCCCCCATCTCCTTCCACTGCTTTGTAACTTTGCAATAATGTTTTGCGCAAAAAGTTAAAGCTAAATTTATAAATTGACATTAATAGGAGAGATTACAAAATCAACTTTAACAAACTCTGATGTCGAGCTGGCACAGAAAGCTTTAATTGGGGTTTATTTAAACTTGAAATGTAAACGCACCCTTGAGCACAATCACCAGTAGGTTGACTAAGTCCTGGAGACCCACAATACTTTCCTCCAGGGCAGGCCCAGCAATCTGTTTCATTCTTCCCATGAGTTGTGTTTCTGTAGGTTCCACTTGGACAATCCGTTGGACGGCTACTTCCTACCAAGCAGTATTGGCCAGGCGGACATGGTGTCCAGTCACCTCTAGAAGCACCAAGGGGACAGTAGTATCCTGTCCAACAAGGACCTGATGGTTTTGTAAGGTTCATTTCACCGCAGTACTGTCCGGCGGTACAGTTATAGCACTGGCTCTCAGTCTGCAGTTTAGTCTTGTCACTGAAAGTTCCTCTCGGACACGGTTTTGGTGAGTCAGTACCCATGGGGCAGTAGAATCCTTTGGGACACGGGCCTCCATTTGTGAAATTGAAAGTACCAGCAGAGCATTCACAGGTAGGGCAAGTACAATTTGTCATATTCTTGAAGTAGTTCACTCCGATAGGTGTGATCATCTCAGGCGTTGAAACGAAGGCCCCACTACGACAGTAGTAACCTAGCGATGATATGGAAAACCGTTAGCATAGCCACAAAAAAGACGTAATTAGACTCGTGATGGCCGAAATACGAGGCAATAATGTTTCAAATGATACTAAAAGATGGCAAGCTACACCATGAAAGATACACTTGAATTTCATCTGTTGTAACATAAGCTAGTTAAATTCATAAAGCTAAATTGTGAAAAAACCTTTGTTTACCTAAGGCAGAGGGAAAGAATGTCATAAAAATTTTGGATATCTTGACAATAAAGTCACAACATTGCAAAGGAAGCGCTTCATGATAAGTGATATATAAGACATAAAATACAAATCAGTAAGGAGCATGACATATAGCAAATAATTTAACCAATTTTGGTACACGCCAGAAACTCAAAGGTACATTTCATAAAAAATCCATGACTTTGCTTGGGCTTTTCCAAAAGGTGACTTACAAGGAGTTAGAAAGTATACTTTTTCGCTTGAGGATTCAAGACAGGACTGGAGTCCCAAATAACTGTTTAAGGGGTTGTTCATTATTGACAGAGAGGTTGGTACCCAACAGACATTGGTTGAGTGACAGAAATTCTCTTATAGAATAGGTCTGTGTAAAACACGATCTTAAGGTTGGGTAGGATGATCCATTGGTCTAGAAATCATTTCTCTAAGACACCAACCCCACAATAAATGATGAACAGCTCCTAATGGTAAAATCGAATCCGCATCCTCCTGTTTCTGGTATGACAGTGATATCAATCGCCTAGTATTGCTCATCTTATAGGCAACATTTCATGACATGTTGCATGACATGCTGCAACTCCATTGCTCACAAAACTATTCAAAACTAAAACGAGGGTCAAGCTTACCAGGACTGCACAGTTTGGTGTACCACAACTGCCCTTCTTGGTCACAATAATATTTCCCAGGACACGGAATGCATTGGTTCACATTCGAAATTCCTGTGACATTGCTGTATGTTCCACGTGGGCATTTGAATTCTTTTGCGAATTTCGTACCATTTGGGCAGTAGTGCCCGCCCGGGCAAATAGATGACGCATAATTAACCACAGCAGCTCCTGATGCATCGCAATAGTATCCGGCAGGGCATGTCTATATCCAGAAAAAGAATTTTAAAGGATTGGAAACATTAATGAAATGAATTCATGAATTGATTGAAAAACACGTTATGAAATATTCAATACTACTGTGACCATCTGTTATGTAGGCATCTTCATAAGAAACCCTAGAAAAGTGACGTACTAAGTACCTCTCCAGGTATGCTATGCGCACGCTTGTAGGGTTGAACTTGTAGGCGCTATTTTAATTATTGCTGTGTTTTTTTTGATACGAAGAAAAAGAGTCTTTTCTCGCCATTCTTTGTTTAATTTTGTTGAATCTGCTAAGAGGTAGTAGTGATACTACACTTTCTGGTTAGGTATGCTAGTAATGCATGAAGTTATGGTTCCTCTCTGTTGAACTCTACGCAGTAACAGGAGTGCAAGCGCGTCGCGGGGACAAAACTTGCATGCAACATCATTTTGAAGGGGGGCAAGAACCTTATCTGAGTACTTAACCTCTAGGTTAACAATTCTGCTAGGGGCAAAATTAAGCCAGGGCTTTCAATATTGTGTCTCATGCAGCTACGTGTAAAATACAAGCAAATGAAGATAGTACGAGGCAGATTCCTCTGTTATCCACTTTGAAAAAAGATTGAATTTTGATGGTCCAATATGGGTAATTAATATCTATATCTTCAATTAACTTTCCCGCTGAACCAGGGGTCGAGAAACTCTGCGGCTGAGAGAGCCATTAGAGCCGTATAATTTAAAGTATATTTGCATGAGAGCATTAGAGATATTTTTCAACAGTAATAAATGTACTATTTTTAACAGAAACAAATGTATTATACGGCTCATTAAATATAAAATTGGAATAAAGCATGTTGTGAAATGAGTCTGAGACTTCGTAGGATTTGTCTGTGAGCCAGAGAGCCAGATACAGTTATATAAAGCGTCACATCTGGCTCGCGAGCCATTGGTTCCTGATTCCTGCCTTAAAACATTCCATTTCTCTATCTAACAGTTAACGATTCTCTATGGTACCTTGATTGTTAAACAAATACAGTAAGTTCTAGCAGGGTATAGAGATAATATAATGTTTATGAAGAGCTCCTTGTAAACAAGCTTCTGTGCTAAACAAGCTTCTGTGCGAAAGGGGTACTCTCTCTAACGAGTTTGAATATGAAAAATGAAATAGAATGTAATTATGATAGATCATTGCAAAAATGTACCTCATATGGCCCTATACAATTTTTATGAAAAGCCTCAAGAACATTTAAGTAATGCAATTGCTTAGGACATGTCCCTAGGTATTTTGTTCGATTATTGCCTAATAGCACAAAGCTAAAGAAAGAAATGGGAGCAAGCCTACCTTGCAAGATGACTGTTGAACTTCATTTTGGTATGTACCGGATGGACAGGGCTGAGGATGTGCCGTGCCTGAGACGCAGAAATATCCGGTCCAACAATCATGCGACGGGGGATCAGGGCGATTCTGTCCAACCGGACAGTAAAATCCTGCACTGCATTTTGCAGTTGGAATGACGTTTCCCCAGCCTTGGCAATAGTATCCTTCCGTGCAACTTAAACAGTTTGATACATTGACGTTACCAGTTTGGTTCGAGTACGTTCTGGGGGGGCATAAAGTATAATTCTGGCTTCCCTCTGGACAATAAGCTCCTTTCGGACATATATCACCGGTGACTTTATCAGTCGGTTTTTGAGAAGATGCTCCTGCTAGACAATAGTAGCCCGCTGAGCAGTTGGCTAGCGGTAAATGTAGTCCTTCTTGAGGGCAGTACTGTCCTGGCTTACAGATAAGTGGTTGCGGGCTGCCGGCCGGGCAGTAGTAACCAATTGGGCATTTGCCGCCACCTTGACTAAGAGAACCAGGCCTAGCAGCAACAGATGAGTTTGAACAGAAATAGCCAGCATCACACATTGCAGTAACGTAGCTTTGACCTGAAATATAACATTTTTGATTAGTTGCAAAGCAAAATAAAATAGGATTTATCTTGCAAAAATTACCATAGATATTCAAACAGGGAATCTTTGGGTACAGGGTAGATATAATCAACTGCATTCTTGGCCTTCCCCTCTTTTACTTCACTTCATATTCATTTAATTTTACAGTTTTTATTCACTGCAGCCCCGTCAATCTAAGTACATTACTTTTCAGGGGGCCGCAACAAAAACTGTACATAGAAGTTAAAATTATAGATTCAGATATTAAAATAACAAGCACAAACTAGATACAAATTACGCTGAAATTTAACTAGAAATCATTTTTAAAGCTTTGATGGCTCTATAAAAGTGAAAACGGGGGCGCTTGTCTAATTTATGATTCAAATCGTTCCACAGACGAGCATATGGCTTTCGTCCAGCATATGACTAAGTATCTTTCAAAACTGTGTAGCTCTTTGTTGGTGAAATCATAAATACAATATGAATATAAATACTTTATTTAAAGTTGGCTTATAAATACATATTTAAAAGGAAAAATACTGAATGCCAACTATTTACAAAATTACAAAAAACTTAAATTACATATTGTATATTGTAATGCTATTACGCAACAGCTGCTCCAGATCATATAATATTGTAAAATTGTAACAATCATTAATATATTATTTAATAAGCGGATATTAACCAGCAAAATATAAAATAAGAAAAGAAGTATATTACAGCAAGTGATTACCTTGCAAGGCACAATAATATCCTGGGGTGCAACTTTGGCAATGGCTTCTTAAATATCGTCTAGTTAGGTTGTTGAAGTAACCCGGGGGGCAAGCGTTACTATCAGCTACTGTTGCCCCTTGCTCACACCAATATCCAGACGGACAGTCTAGAGGGTATGTTGAATTGGCTGGACAGTAAAATCCTTTCGGACAAGTTGGACAACTTGCCTGACCAGATATGTTGTTGTAAGTACCTGCTGCACATGGTATTGGTGAGACACTTCCGGCAGGGCAATAGGTCCCGGGTGGGCAGATTCCGCCATAGGTAATGTTTGTCGGTGCCATATCTGGTGAGCCCTTGTTGCAGTAGTAGCCAGGAGAACATTGTCCGGACGGAGTTGTTTGATTACCAGCTGCACAATAAGATCCAGCAGGACAGGGATCACAGTCCGCCTCCTTGGTCAGTTTGAATTTGCTGCCTGGAGCATACGTACCCGGCGGACAGGGCTTTGGGCTGACTGATCCTTGCACACAGTAGAACCCGCCTGGTGGGCATGGACCGAATCTCTTTGGATTTTGTGTGTCATCAGCAGGTTGCTGGCTTGATGCGCTTTCTCCACAAAAATAACCGGCATCGCAAAGTCCGGTAACACTGCTCCTCGATATTCCATCGCAATAACGTCCACCCGGGCACTTATTGCATTGTGACGTTTGTGCTAGCCCAGGTGTGGCACCGTATGTACCAGCTGGACATGCCTGCTTTAAGCCTTTAAATCCTGGATCATTTCCAATATGACAGAAATACCCTTGAGTGCATATCATTGGGGCGACCGATGCAGCCGCGCATTCAAACCCAGCAGGGCAGACAACACATGCCGAAAGTCCAGTCTCGTTTGCGTAATAACCTGTAAATTAGAATGGGATAATGGCTAGTTGTATAATAAACAAATATTCTATTTTCTAGTTGACAAATTACCATCAATTAACGACAAATCATTTGCCCTTTATATACATCCAATTGCTTGCATTTGTAGCATCAAAAATATTGTTTTTGGTAGGATTTCAACTAGAATATGACAAACTACAAGGACAACTGCTAAGCCCTTTCAAACTGAGCTACATTTCATTTGTTCATTTCAATTTATGCTAAAAATATTCCAATTCAAAAAGCCAAAAAAGCCCCCCAGGGGATTAATTCGAGAATTTACGGAATCTGAAGAACACCATGGAATCAACAAATTTTTGTACCAACCTATATCACATGGCTTTGGGGTCGAAGTCTTTTGTGGGCAATAATGTCCTTGGTAGCATGGTCCTCCATTCGTTCCATTGTTTGGCGTGCTCATCCTATTACCTCTCTTGCAATAATAACCTGCAGCACAATCACCGGTCGGGCTTGTATTGTTTGTGCCTGCGCAGTACCTTCCTTCATCGCAGAGATGACAGTCACTTTCAGCTTTTCCACCAGATGTTGATCTTAAGAGACGATTCAGTGTTATATTCCAAAGCCATATTATTTTATATATATCGAAAGATTTGTTGGTGTGGAAGAGCAAGAAAAAGTGCTCTATCATTCATATTAGTATAACACTAGATCAAAACACCAAAACGTAAGGAGAAAGAGAAGTTGAATGCATGCATACGACTATTTTCAAAGTCGTTGTACCCTCATTGCAGTTTTCCAATAGTTGCAATAAGAGTAATGAGAATAATTCATAAGAACCAGTTAAGTGACATGATGATGATTGGATTACAAAGAAAGAGACAGCAGACATCATCATAAAAATAGTGCGAAAGAGAGATTTAATGGGGAATCTAAAAACTACAACACATTTAGTATTTCTTTGAGCAAGGAAAAATAGGACACTACAGCTAATTTTTGCTTTCATGTAGAAAACCAGATTTACATATGTAACAACTGTAAAGCAGCAAGATTAAAGTAAAGAACGTCATCTTACATACATAAATACATACGCAAACGAAGGAAGGAAAGGACATTAAAAAAGACTACACCTATAAAACCATAACCAACGTGCTGTTCGTCGGCAAATTCAATGTCTTCGTTAAATTCACTTTTCAACATAAATACTTTATGCATAAATCCATATAAACCAATGTATCAACTTATACTATAAACTTATTCATGTCAACATTCGATCAAGTGGATGGTCAATACCAATTAACAAAATTTTGCCAGTTCAGAATTAAGCCCTAATTCCTTAGCAAGGTTAATAATGTCAATGTATATGGCAAACTTACAAGTAAGTTCCTTCCGGACAAGGTCTTTCATACGTTGTCCCTGCGGGGCAGTAGTATCCTGGCGAACACAATCCACCCCATGAAAGACCTTCGGTTGGTGTAGCGTAAGTAGCAGATCCTTGACATATGTGGCCAGCAGCACAGTCACCTTTGAAAATATATTGAGATGTTTTGCATGTAACATTTTAAAGAAGTACTAACAAGAACTATAATGAGAACATTGATTGGAGAGCGAAGAAAGCTTATTTGAAACAACATAGGCGTCAAATCTTGATTGGCTAACAAAGGAATCACCATCGAAGGATTCCTGCCAATAATATTGCGAGAATTGCGAGAAGCGTGGTTTGGAGGTAAAAGTGCACTTTCTTTGCAAAAAAAACTGGTAAAACATAGTTTCGAATAATTGAAAAATATTTTACAAGCATGCTCAGAAGGCTTCAATTCACATTTCCAGAAGGAGTAATTTTCATATCTTGTGCAGATTAACAGTTATCGACATTACAAGCTATCCATCACTTCTTTTAATGCTAATAAGGGAATGGTCAGAGGAAAACCAAACTAAGAGCGCAAAAACTGGGATAGGATATTCTGTGATCAAAGTGAAAGAATTAAACCAGAATTTGAACTGTGGCGAGTAGATAAAATTTAAGGGTTTTTTGAGGAGCTCTTAAGGACCAAGAAATAGCTTCTAAGGAGTAATATTGTGAGTTTCCTTGACAAAAAGCAAATCATTTCCATTCCCCAAAGAATTGATGAGAAATAAGGTTTAAGGGAGTTTTCCCTAAAATGCACAAATTTAGGAAGCGTTTAAGCGCCCTTCAAAACGTAACTTAAATCTAAGAAGTTTTTAAGGAGTTTAAGGACTTGCACGGACTCTGTAAAAGTGGGAATATTTTTGAGTATTATGAAGATGGAATAAATAATAGTGGTAGCACTAATAACAAGGAATCCAACAGATATCTTTTCTACATTATTAGCAATAAACTTATAACATCCAATAAGAGATTGCATACCTGTTGGATGGGTCTGGGCTGTTGGGCTGCAGTACTTTCCTTTTGGGCATGGAATACAGGCATCTGTTGTATTCTGCACGGTAAAATTGTTGTATGTTCCGACCGGACAAGCAATCTCAACTTCACTTCCTTCTGGGCAATAATAACCGGCCCTACAGGGATTTGTTGAGCTCATTTGTGTTGTTGGGCAGTAATGACCATAACGGCAGGGTAAGCAACTTCCTCCACCTTTGAACGGTTGGTACGTTCCAATTTGACAAGGTCTTTGAGCAGACGAACCAGTGGGTGCATAATGCCCGATATCTGCTTCCGTCTGATTCGGTCTGTCTGATCCAGCGCTACAATAAAATCCTGCCCAGCATGGCCCCTCTGGACTCGGACCGCTCGCTTTCATGCAATAATAGCCAGGATCACACGTTCGGCAGTCTTGATTATTGGTAGCACCGGTTGTGTTGCTGTATGTACCTGGTGGGCAAGGTTGAGAAGTCCAACTTCCTGAGGTGCAAAAGCCTCCTGCTGGACAGATATTGCCAGTTTTGCCATCAGTCGGAGTACTTGTATAAGCACCACCTGTGCAGATATACCCAGGGTCACACTGAGCTCTTGGACTTGGGAGACCTTGGGCATCACAGTACCTTCAAAAGTAACAAATGGTCTTATGATATCTGACAGAAGCGTAGCAAATTATGCACATTCTACCGTTATCCGAAAATACACAAGTAAGGGGCCGTTAATATCACTACCAGTGATCAAACCTGTAGCCAAAATTCTCTTCAGTGCAAATCAAAGGGTCATTCGAAAGGCAAATTCCCTGAGCGAAAAGCGGCTAATTTAGCAGCGAGAAATACTCTGAAATTCAACTCAGCGAATCTAGAGGCTGAGAATAAAAAATTTCAAAAATAGAATAGCAAGCTACTTTTTTGCTGTCCGCAAAAGTTACAGGATGGTCATTCTTCATTTGCACCCTTGTGTTTAAAAACTATTAACGACTCTGGCCCTAGTTCTTTTTTGTGGCTCAGCAAAATCAAGTTCCCAAATCCAATAATCCAAAATTACTTCATCAGTTTTGTCATAAACTCTGCTACTGGTCAAGGGTTCTATCAGAATCAAGGTCAAGCTTGCGAAATGGCTATATAGCTTCCTCTAAGTGATACAGCCTAACCTCGATAACGATAACTGAAAACTCTAGCATGCACAAAAAGCGAAAATTGAAAAATGGAAGTTAACATTATCACGCAACAGTCATTCCTTCTAAAAAAAGTCCAATTCATTCTTCTGGAGTAGCTAGGATGTGCAAGCAATAACCTCTAATGTCATACTTGTGACAAAAGGTTCCAATAACATATAATACATGTTCTTTTATAAGAAAACTTTTTCAGCCCGGTACTGAAATCTCATAACTGTTTCACTATTCCAGTATCGAAACTGTTCTAAGATTTTTTAAGTAAAAGTTTTTGAGTTTCAAAGTTTGAGCATGCATATCAGTGGAAACTGAAAAGGTACCATGTACACTTGAAATGATGATAAATAAATTAAACAACTAGTAAATAACAAATTCCACCTGTTAAATGGCAAGCAACATAATATATAATATATATATATATATATATATATATATATATATATATATATATATATATATATATAAAACATTTTGTAAACAGATAAATTGAATTCTAAATGAGCAGATAAATCGAATTCCAAATACATATGCATTTCTAAACATTCTTAGGCCTAAAAACCCCAGAACTGAATTCTCTTAACTTGTAGAGCAGTCGAGTATTTATTTCTTAGAAATCAGTTCCTTATAAAAAAATGCGTATATTTCATGAAAATGCGTACATGAAAATAAATTCTCTGTACTTACCAGCCTCTCGTACACTGAGTACAGTTCTCCCTATAATGCAGGCCTACGCTGTTACCAAAAGTTCCTAGAGGGCAAGGCTGTGGATCTGAAATATTTGCTGGACAGTAGTATCCTAGAGGGCAAGGTAGAGGATTAGAAGTGCCCTCTCTGCAATAATGTCCAATAGTACAGGTCTTGCATGAGCCAACATCAGTTGTGCCAGTAACATCTGTGTAAGTAGCCTTGGGGCAAGGTACTTGTTTGGGACCGTAAGAGCCAATCAACAGCGATGACACCCCGTTTGTAATGTTTGTTGGACAATAAAACCCTGTACTACACAAGAGTGTAGGAGTGATAGTTTTTTCCAAACAGTAGTATCCGGCTGTGCACGGCTTGCAGGCCGCTATGCCCGGTCCATTTTCTTCAGAGTTGTATGTTCCGACTGGGCAAGGAATCTCGACTGGTGCCGCTAAAAGAGATAATTATGATAGGTAATTTTATAGCAAGAGAATTGCAACATTAAACTTGCGATTGGGGAAAAGTTCAAGCAAATAAAACAGAGAAAACCATAAATATTGAATATATCGATTTGATAATGAGTTGAGCCCAAATGGGTCGTGAGCAAACACGTATACACTCCTTTTTTATAAGAACCAGTCGAATTGAGGTTCAGGCTGGGTGCTCTTAATTTTTTCCTACATTTTGAAGGCCAAATTGTTCTTAATTTGTTCTTAAATTAGTGGCGTTTAAGTCATTGGGAATTAAATAGAAAGACAATATAAAAGACTAAATTGGATGTTCTGATTGATTGAGTGCCAAAAGTTATTACCAATATGATTTCTCTTGCATATTAATGTTTTTATTGGAAAAATGTATAAACAATTATGAATAGACAATGTTAGCACAACACCTAGTTTTGATTGGAGAAACTAATTTGCAAAATTCAAAGAAAAAATATGTCAAGACTGTTAATTCTCCTTAGGTTAACAAGGAAAGGATGTTTTATGCCCATTTATTAGTGGAGAGCTTCTGCATCGTTTTCCAAAAATACATGTTACGACAAGGCTCCAGGCTCAGCCTTGTTCTTGATTAGTTCTTAATTTTCCACCAAATTTCAGGATTTCATGTTCTCATAAAATTGTTCTTATAAAAAGTGTATGGACCATGACTAGGGAGCGGAACCCAGGTTAGTTTGTGTAGTGTAAAAATGTCTCTAAAAACAGCAGCTAGTTAGGTAGAGCATTCAAGATTATTGCGGTCTACAAATACTGTTCAGATTCGATAACCCGAACACTTGCAAACTCGAACTGTTTTTCATTTCTCTTAAGAGTTCGAGATAGCGGATGTCAGCCGTAAAAAGCGACTTAAATAGGAAAAGCATCAACATTTACCTGATGGGCAATAATGAGCAGTGCTGCAGTTCTTAGCCTCACTTAGAGACTTCAATCCTCCTCCACAGTACTTTCCCGCAGTGCACTTCTTATTTGCATACATATCATAATCGGCTGTGGTCTCGTTGTCACAATAGTAGCCGGGGGGACACCTCTGAGAAAGGGCGCCATGCGTTATTAATATCATAGATAAAACAGTTACTTCGACGCAAAGAAAAGCAAGAACAGCATTACTACCTACGGATTGAATATCTTATCAATAGAATTTACCCTCTCACTCATTTTCCCTACTATCAATCACGTATTCCCTCCTTCTCAGTGCTTCCACAGATATTAGGTTTGGCCTAACATATGTTAGGAAAAAAGTAATGTGATAATGAAGTGAGCGAATGAATCAATAAGCAGATTAAAAGATGAGTGAAAAAACGAAAGAAGAATCGACGTACGAACGAACAACCAAGCATATAACTTAATATACTAATGAATTGGTGAAAACTGAATAAGGAAGCAAATATGAATGTTTCCTTGAGTAGACTTGAGCCAAAAAGTAGACTGAACAGATTCATATTCATGTCTTCATTATTTACTGTTGATTTTTTTAAACATTTCTTCAATGAATAATAATCTAACGATACAGTTTTATATCTCACGAAAAAATTGGTAGTGCATAATTGGCTTGTCTGTTATAGGAACCTAAATGAGCTAAAACTAAATAGAAATAAAACGCTAGTATGTAATGAGGTGATCAATCAATCTACAGAAAAGAAAATTAAAAATTTATAATTGAACTGCTAAAATTGAACTCAAAATTTATTTCAAAAAGTGAAGACCAACTCTACATGCATAGCTAAAAAAATTTTCTACAACAACAGAAAAGTTGTAAGCAAAAAATAGGAGGATTACCTGACAGACAGATTGGCCAAGCTTTGTATAATATCCTTTTCCACATTTGAATGGAGTGACAGTGGCGTTTAGACAGTAATACCCGGCAAGGCATGGCAAACAATCAGATTGATATCCACCAGGTGTACCAACTGAACTTCCTGATGTTGCATTGAAGCCATACGGCATATATGTGCCTACCAGTAATCAAGGATAAAAGATATATATACATTTGATGCAAATGAAAGAAGGAAATTTTACCTATATCTACCTAACTATTCTCTCTTTCATGAGTTTTTACATTTACCATATTTTCCATTCTTTTTGCCTTGCTTGTAACAATAATAACAATACAAACTTCATATAATTCAATCAATACTACAAATACAATTATACACCTCTCTAATACTAGGTAGTACACAATTGGCTAGCCTGCTAATAACACTTAAAACTAAATATGGTAAGAACTATAGGGAAAAATACAAAAGTAGAATAACGATAATGATGTAAATATGAAATCATTAACAGTTCAATAAGTTTGGACATGTCCATTGCTTATTGCGCCTGCAATAAATGCAGTAAGAACATCTGATGGCAATATTTGATGCTTTCATGACAATGTTGTTCTGGACATTAGCGTCAAAATGCAGATCTTGAAGCATTTGTAAAAGGGAATAAATAATAATAATAATAATACACATATGTAGAGAGGAATGCCTCATTCACTCGAAAGTGCCTTTCATGAGGGTCCTCCAGATGGGCCTATTTTCTAATTATTAAACTGTCAACTGATTCAAAACCTCGCAGTTCGAACTGCACATGTGGCTCGTAATCATTTTCACCCGTCATCGTGGGACTGACGCAAGAAAATCAGCAAAACAAACTCTTGCAACGCAAGCAAAACCAAGAAGACATACAGTAGTCACATACCAATTGGACATTCATACGGACTAACTGTCCCTTTCTCACAAAAATGACCTTGTGTGCACACTTTGCACTGTGAAGCATTGAACAAACCATAATCTGGATTGTATGTTCTGTTTGGGCAAGGATATTCAGTGGCAAATCGGGTTTTGATTGGACAATAGTATCCAGGGGGGCATCTATCTCTTGGTGCGGCTTCACCTCCTGGGCAATACCATTGTTGATAGCAATCCGTGCACTGACTTTCCATATACAAATCGGATCTGTTAGTAAAAGTTCCGGGGGGACATGGATATTTTGTAGGAGATGGCGTGCCTATGGTAAAGTAAATGGCGTGTTGAAAGCAATTCTGTACAACAAACACATTCAAAATTCAACTTACTTCAAAAGTATCATTCCCTAATTTGGCAAACTCCTTTTACAATAAATAACCAAAACAAATAAAACAATCAATAATCAACGATTAACAACTGTCTCACTTAGTGGGCAGAAATGACCCTGCTGACAGGGTTGCCATGGACTTGTCGGAAATCCAGTCGCCCATCCACACGAAAATCCACGTGGACATGGAGTACATTCTTCTGGCCTTGTGAGATTTGTGCTGTTAGTGTAGGACCCGGGCGGGCATGGAAACTGGGTTTTCGTTATTGTTCCATTTGGGCAATAATATCCTTCCAGGCATGAGTCGGTAACATTAATCTGTCCGGCTCTTGGGCATGAAAAACCAGCAGAGCAGGGTTGGCAATTGAGGACATGCCCAGTTTTGGGGTATGGATTGTATGAGCCAGGAGGGCATGGCAGTGGCGCGACTGAAGCTTGACCACTCGTTCCGTCCGGACAGTAATGCCCGGCTGGGCAATCTATGCACTGTGATGCATTTGTAAGACCCACTTGACTCGAATATGTTCCAAGTGGGCATGCAAACCTTGTTCCTGCTTCGGTTCCAACTGGACAAAAATAGCCCGGAGGGCACCGGTTGATAAGGCCTGGACTCCCTCTGGGGCAATAATAACCCTCGGCACAAATTGCACAAGCAGATGATTCCGATGTTTCAGTTGTATTTGGCCCATATGTACCAGCCGGACAAGGAAATTCATTCGAATACTTGGTCGCTTCTGGACAATAGTGCCCAGTTGGGCAAACAGAAGTATTGTAGTTTATGACCCCCGGGCCAGTACAATAGTAGCCCGGTACGCATTTGATACAGTCCGTGGATGCCTTTGATCCTGTAAATAAGTTGTATGTTCCAGCAGGGCACGGATGGAAGAGCTTTCCGTCACACCAGCCACCAGCTTTACACCGTGCTGAATAAAAAGCAAATAAATCTCTTTTTACATTCTTGCTTCGACAAGAGTACTAAAATGCTCACTACTCTTATCACAATTATTCTAATACATCGAAAGATGATAAAGACAAAAATCAACATAACCGGGAAAGGCAAGAAAATTAACACAACAATAGTCAACTTGATTTCAATCCTAACGTTTAGGACACATTTTGCGTCATTCCTATTTTAAATATTTGAAAATTGAAACAAACCTGAAGCCGGAGCTGATGTATTTGATCCGGCAACACAGGTATACCCGGTATCACATAATTTACATGCAGCCCATCCTGGCTCTGAATAGGATCCGGCAGGACATTCCACTGGGTCTGCAATACAAAGCAAAAATTCAACTAAATTTTCTTGTGGCAAATGCAGAGTTACAGTATGACTTTGCAAACTCAGATCAAAAGAGAAGGGAGAGTTATTGCACACAATTCATACAACATATGAAATTAGGGTAGAGTCGATCGTCAAAATTTTGGCTTCGCAACAATGCAGCACCTTTTACTTACGATAAATATCAACAGTTTTTTAATTTACCAAATAATTCTGTACAGTTGGTTATTTTCAGAATATTTACAGTATCATAAATAAACGTAGTTTATTTAAACTAACTGCAACTAAGAGAGAAAACGATAAAAATCAATACGTTTAACTACCTATGGCTTGCAGCTGCAGTTTGCCCCTTCTGAGCAATTATTTCCTTTGGAGTGCTGCCACATTTTCACAAGAGCTAATATCTTCAGTTAAAGGACTTCGCTTGATGGTACCTCTGAAGGTAGCTGATTCCACTATGTTATATCACAGTTCCTCCCCCCTCCCCAAGGAGCCTGCCCAGGAAAGGGCAAGGGGGCAAAGTTATCATCTACAAATCTTTGTGGATATAATGAATTACTTCACTACATCTAACCCCTTTGTCCCCGTTGGCAGAGGGTAGGTGGCGATTACCACACTGCCCCATGTGGCAGGCATCCTTGTCCCCCTCCCTTTCACGTTGCATCAAAAAAGGCTCAAGGGAAGTGCCTACCTGCTGGATTACTACACTGAAATCCGGCTCTGCACGTCTGACACGTCACTGAATTGATAACTGAGTATGTACCAGGATGACACTGAATTGGACCAGAAGATGTTAACGGACATCTGAACCCGGGCTGACATTCGGTACATTTGATTTGAGATCCAAGTGAGTATGTTCCATTTTTGCAAGGTGTCCTAGAACAGTTTGATGAAGCATAATCACTCAATATGCTATAACAGGATTGTACAGAGGCACAATGTTGGATGTTTAAATACTCCCCTATCCTCTTTTTGTCTTTCCTTTCTCTTTATTTTATCCCTATTTTCCAATGCATATCTCACGGTAGATGCAGGATAGGTCTATTTTGAAATTTTCATAAATAAACATTACATCAAACAATCAATCAAACAATCACGATCATCGCCTATATTACTTCTCGCTGTCACGGGACCTTCTGGCATCTACCTTGAGACAAAATTCTTCTACGTTTGTTTGTTTTTTCCTAATGTATTGTGTTCATTTCCATCTTTCTGTAAGCATTATCAATTGCTGTATAATGTAGGTGTCACCCATAGCTAGAACTTGGTGACCCAGTACCTTTTTCTGGCTATGGGGGCAGGGGTGGTTCTAGCCGGAAAAATCTTGGGGGCATGGCCCCTGGGTAAGAGAAACATGAGGATCTAGGGCGACGCCCAAGAAAATTTTTGACCAAGAACAAAAATAAAAATTCTTTTAAAAAAACCAAAGCATTTATATGCTTCCTACAGACCAATCGATTTCCTTTTGCGCTTGACTGGAAATAATAAGAATAGTACTTGAAAAGCATCAGTGAGAGACTACGGGATTGCACGCTAATAGAAAGAAACACTGAAAATAAGTCAAATGAATCACGTACATAACATCAGTGTTCTTGTTGGGGCATTCATATCCAGGAGGGCACACCGTGCATTCTGTTGAGTTTGCGAGTGAGAAGGTTCCTTGTGTGCATACAAATTCATCATCTTTATCAATATTTGGGCAACGACTGAAAGATAATGCATCAACAATTATTTTACAATTCAAAAGTAGAATTGTCAGCTTACATTACTAGGTTAGTTCAGGCCTAAAAAATTAGGATTCCTCGGGGTATTATAGTAAAGGACAACAACTGCTTCAATGGATATTGATGTCTATTGCAATGAGAATGGATAAGCCCCTCTGACCCAGAAGAATGGACAAATAAACAGCATATTTCTATTGTAGGAAGATTGAAACAGAAAAAATCAGCATATAGTAAAGCTGGCTACTTCATCAAGCTGCAACGAGCACTAGAAAAAATCTATAATGCATTCTCCAAAATGCCAGTAAAAAGATCAAACACTTTAGGTATTTTAGAAGTTATACTTACTATCCAGCTCTGCATGGAGTACACCGTGTCTGTCCTCCAGTGGAATAAAACCCTGGATTGCATTTAATGATGTCATCTGTTGTTGAGTTTGGGCAAGCATGGCCTTTGGGGCATTTAGTACACTGAGCTTGGTTTCCTGTGCTGAACTCTCCCGCAGGACAGTATGTAGGGGTTGACGTAGCACTAGGGCACTCGGCGCCCGCAGGGCATATTGTACAGCTCATTGCTGACCCCCTTGAATAGGTGCCCTGGGGACAGTCAATTTCGATGTTCATTCTACAAGACAGAAAACAAAAATCTTTATAGACTGCACAAGCCAAATAGGTAATGTGATAGTGCAGAGGTAAAAGTGAACATACTGGGGAGGGTTTAGAAATAGAAAAAAGCATTAATATGTGAACAAACACTTAAAAGAATTTCATTTCATTTCACTTTTAAATATTTATACATGGTAGCCCCTCAGATATAATGTTTTCTATTTTACAGGGGCCATGTTAAAAACTGATTAAAATAATACTTAGAAAGAAATACATATATTATATTATATTATATTATATTATATTATATTATATTATATTATATTATATTATATTATATTATATTATATTATATTATATTATATTATATTATATTATATTATATTAATTATATCATATCATATCATATCATATTATATTATATTATATTTATTATATTATATTATATTATATTATATTATATTATATTATATTATATTATATTATATTATATTATATTATATTATATTATATTATATTATATTATATTATATTATATTATATTATATATATTATATTATACTATATATATAAATATGTATATATATATTTTAATATATACTTTTACATTATATATATATATATATATATATATATATATATATATATACATACACACAACCAAATAGATTTAACAAAATAATATAATCAATAGCAATACAAAGGCATACAAGATGTAAATGGTTAAAATGTATTTTCCAATTTTTTTACACAAGCATTGTTTTCAATTTTCTCTGGAATGAACCAAAAGTCCCATAAGATTTTATCTCACTTGGTAGGGAGTTCAAGACCAATAATCCTCTGGAAGCAAAGCAGTTTTGACCATGCCAATATTGTAATCTTGGAGGCCTTAAGCTCAAATTAAAATCAATATTAGTTGATGATGTAAAAAGACAGCAATCAGTAAATTAATGTATAATTCAATTTGAGATGTCATTATTCCCAAACTTACGTTGTATGAGGGCAATATTTTCCGGCTCGACATGGTGTGCATGAAGATATTCCTGCTATTGAATAAGTGCCATTCTGGCATAGAGTATTTTGAGCAGGGTTTGATATACTAGGGCATTCATAACCAGCAGGGCATTGGATGCATGATGTCATACCAGCAGAACTAACTTCACCTGAAGAAATATTGAAAGAGAAATTAAATGGGAAAACAACAAAATTAAAACTCTGCTCTTTGTGTGTTAGAATGAGTGAGTGAGTGAGTGTGTGATTGAGTGAATGAGTGAGTCAGTGAGTGAGTGTGTGATTGAGTGAGTGAGTGAGTGAGTGAGTGAGTGAGTGAGTGAGTGAGTGTGTTTTTGCTTGTGTTTATGTGCAACTGTGTCATGTCTCTGTAGAATAAACTAAATCTTAAGGTGAAGATTAACTTTTTAAGTCAAACAGCTTTAGCAATACACACCATTGATACATGGAACAGGTGCCGTTGTAGCATCAGGACAGCGAGAGCCAGCAGGGCAAATGGTGCAAGTTGTTCTTGAGGTTTGATCTTGGTACTGACCAGCTGAACATGCAATTGGAAGTCCAGTTGAGTCAGGACACATATGACCAAGTGGGCATGGTGTGCAAGATGTTGAACCAGGATGAGAGTATTCTCCGCTACCACAAGCCACTTCCAAAGCAGTTGGTGAGGAGCAGTAGTAACCAGCACGGCATGTCAAACAAGCTGTCCCATTTGCATTTGGTATTTGCCCACTGGTGCATGCTACAGGCACTTGTGTGCTGGACATACAAACTTGTCCAGTTCTTTTCTCAGGGCAAGGATTACAGAATTGCACTAAAGGATATAAACTTACAAATTATTCAAAAATACTGTAGATAGCAACCTTTGATAGAGGCTGTTACTGGGGAGCAAGAGCAGTTAAAGTGCTGCAAAAATGCCATCAAGTTGGCAAATACTTGGCACATATAACTGACAAAAGGCTAAATACACTTGGCAAATATTTGGCCAAGTCTAAAATAATCAGCATATTTAGAGGTGCTGTCCCCCTGATTTTAGTCACTACAGTAAAAAAGGCTATTTCATTGAATGTGCCAATGAAGCCAAAGCAAAATTATCAGTGAATTCCGTTGCTTCTAGACTTCCGAAAATCCATCTATTGTGAAGAAGCAGAATATGATAAGTCAAGAATGTACATATCCTATTGTAAAGAACATAAAGTATGTAAACCAAGACCATTCCAATCAACAGCCAGCTGGATAATTTTTCAACTAGCATTGTAGCTAGGCTCTAGCAATTAATAATTCATAAAAATTCAAAAATTACACAAAACGATATCAATTTTCATGTTTTAACTTGGTCCAAGGAAATACAAGCAGACCATTCCTTCAAAGGGGTGTGGAGGGATGTCACCCCAACCAACATTTTGTCTGCAAATCACCAAGTTTGCCACCTTAGTAGGCAAACTTTCCATTTTTGCATTCTACAATCCTCGAAATTCCCTTTTTGCATTCTGCTTAGTTTATTCCACACCCTCACACCTTGATATGAGAAGCTACATTGCCCGTAAGAGGTTGCAAAGTGAGGTATTCCAAGATCCTCACAGAAAAATTTCCAGAAATGGTGCTAACTACAAACTATGAAAGAAATCTTTACTTGTATCAGTGCTGTAAGAAAATCCAAGAGCAGAACTGAATGGGCATGCTTCTGTCTTTGTATTATCTGGGCATCTAAAACCAGCTGGGCATTTGAGACATTCTGTGCTATACTCAGGAGCATATGTTGCTTTTAACAAGAGAAGACAAAATTTGAGAGATTTCAACGTAAAATGGAATAACAACAAATTTATGAGATCTCAACATAAAAAGAAATTTCACATTATTAAAAATCAGTACAGAAATTTCATAAATAATATAAAAAAGCACATATGGAAAGCAAGAAAGAAATAACATTCACAAATTCAATAATTAGCATGATTATAGACAGTGTTTGAGCAACTTCATTGAATTGACATTCATTTATCCTACCTCCACTGCATTTGATTGGAGCAGATGATGGCTGTGGACATGAATATCCAGCAGGACACACTGTGCAGTTTGTGACAAGCCCACCAAGAGAATAGGTGCCAATATTACACTGGATCATTTGCATGCTGGAGAAAAGAAACAAAAACAATTAACTATGACTATAAAACAAAACTTAATGATGTAAAATGATAAAAGTGCCAATAATACAATCAATGTGGAATGCTTAACTGTAGCATGGAAAAGTTGCTTCCTTTAGTATTTTAAAAACCAAGCTAAAGTTCTTCCTATTGATGTTTGTCATTCACTATTACAAGGTGTGGTGCCATGAATTTTCTAATAGGGGTCACCATTTCTGATGGGGGGCTAAGATATAGCTAACAGGGTACAGAAGCTGCTGTTATAGTTCCTACAACAGAGCTCATTATCTTCCAACAGGGGGCTAGCATCTCCTTGCTCTCTAAAATGGCAAATGAAGGTACTTCTCAAAAATATATACATTTTCACATTAAAACCCAAATTCAATTATCACATGATACTACTCAAAATTGACTTTTGTACTAAATGCTATGAATGTAAGAGCTACAGGGCTCTATCACACACACACACACACACACACACACACACACACACACACACACACACACACACACACACAAAATTTCCACCTGTCAAAATACAACTAAATTTTTACTACTTCTTTCTTTTTCTGCCTTCTTCTATTTGACATTCTTGCAGACAATTTTAGCAAATAAAATTTAAAGATGTACCTTGGATTTGGACAGTAGAAGCCTGCAGCACAAGGCTCACATCCTGTTCCATTTGCAAATCCATGAAAGCCAATAGTACACAACTGGCAACTCGCAGCACCACTTGGTGAGAAGTAGCCTTTGGGACAGGGCAGTGGCTCTTGTGATGGATCATGGCATGACATACCAAAAGGACAAGGAAGACAAACTGATGCACCAGCAAGACTAAAATAAAAACAGTTTTTGACTTACCAATATGGTTTTTCTAAGAACCATGCACAATAGAGAAGAATTCAGTATAGGGCTCATTTGAAGTCAAAATTTGGAAAATTTGTATTGAGAGCAGATATTTGATATTTATTCCTTTATTGATTATTTCAATTCTGTTTGTCATAACAGTAACAGATTTTTCTTTCCTTTCAAGCTTTTTCATTAATGTATCATGTTATCAAATGTGAGCCATTCTCTATGGTTCTGGTAGACTATACCAAAGAGGTACTTGAGCATACCCAAGAGCATATCTTACATTTATCAAGATGTTCTTATTTGCAACCATTTTTATCACTGACAGAGTGTGAAAATATGGCTGCATGTGCAATATCTCACCTCAAAATTTTGGTACAAGATAAACACTATCTACCTGTAATTTCCTGGACCACATGGGAAACAGTTCATTTCTCCATGGGGACTATAATAACCACGTTGGCACTGTGTACTGTTCGTCTTGCTAATGCATGACATCCCTCCTTCACAAATTGCACAACTACTTTGCCGCAATGCATTTGTGTAAGTACCATCAGGGCAGGCTTGAGGACTTGTTGTACCAACAGTTGGACATTTGTGCCCAAGTGGACAGTCAAGACATGATCCACTTGCCAATGGTGCATATTCACCTGTCACAAAAAAACAATGGTCAAACAACCTGAAATGAATATTTAAAAAATTAATTCTAGGCCAAATTTATATTGTTTTTACCTACATAAGTGCTGGATAAAGTCATTCAAGCAACATTAGAATTGGAAGCAGCAAATTTTCTATTGTCCTAATTTAGGAAAATGCTTACAATTTAAAAAATTGAAATAACTATTGGTTATAACAAAATTGATTGTCGTCATGTTGTCACCACCTACCAATATGTTGAGGAATTAGAATGAGGGCCATGATGAACAACACATTGATTTATCATCAAATAAGCAAAAGTAAAGTGTGTCAATTACTTCATGGAAGTTAATAGTTCTAATGCAAAAAGACTATGCTAAGCTAACCTAGTATGAAAGGCATATCCAAATGACTAGCAATGCAAAACTAGTGAGAGAAATGCCTATAAAATCCAGCAAAACTAATCATGATACCTATAGAGCATTGAGTTGGAATAGCTCCATTTACACACTGATGACCAGCTGGGCATGGTGAACAAGTGATATTTCCAGCAGAACTGTAGTAACCAGCTGAACAAGGAACTGGCCTAGATGATGTCATCTCACATCTGTGCCCTTCTGGGCAAATGTAGCAGATTATACTGCCTGTGGTGTTTGAATAATAGCCCAGTGGGCATTCCTTTGGTAATTCACCTTTATTTGGGCAATAGAAACCAGCTGGGCATGCCTATGATAGGAAACAAGGATCATAAAAAATGCTTGGGGACAGATTTAGGAGATGATTAGTGAGGGTGTAGGATTATGAAGGGTGTTGGGCTATTGCCCTATCTTAAAAATTTGCTCTTTGCTATAGAAATCTCAAGCCTTGGCTATTAAGAAGCAATCTCACTACTATAGAAAACAGTTATCACTTTTAAAGTTTACCAAATAGTTCAAAAATATCACAGAATTTATCAATTGGTATGAAAACCTTGGGGTGTCACAATCTCTGCAACCCCAAGTAAATCCATCTATGCTGAACTTCTGACTTATCATCAAAGACTTGAAGATAATGCAACAACATAATCACAGAAAGATAACTCACCTTGCAAGCTAAAACATCTGCTTGTCCAGTTAAATTATTATAATATCCATGTGGGCATGGAACTGATGAATTCTGGCCACCAGGGCAGCTAGGGAAAGTATATGAAAGTGATTTTAGCAAATAATTACAGCTTTCTCATATAATTTTGACAGCACACCTGTGGAACTGAAATCAATTATCCTTTCCATAATTCAATTCCCAAAAGTACAACAGTCATTCATGCTTTTAAATAAGGTGAGCAAATCTATAAAATACAACACACATTAGCATGTAATTTGCATCAATGCTTTGTCACCATTGTTCTATGTAATTGTATTGGGTCTATTACACCAAATAATGACTTTGGGATGAAATGCAATATTATGATCATTTAGACCTACTATTGTTACTGCTTCTTTGCAATAAATCATAACAGCAAACATGATGAGTAGATACTCTACAGTGCCCAGGGGATGCTTACTAATTTATGGGCTCCTTACCACCCCCCAGACCTCACTAAGCCCCCCTTACTTGTTCAATTCTCACTTTGTCCACAACTTGAAAGTACTTACATTTTTTCCATAAAATTTACTTGATATTCTATCTATTGCATATATATTTTGCATTTCAAATTTTTCAACCACCAACTCAAAAAACCCCATCCCCTACTGATTAACTATTTAAAAGCTTCCCACCCTCCCAGTTACAGGCACTTTGCTTCTAATAGGCACAAATGAGTAACATCTTAGACCTAGGTAGATAGCTTAAACTTAACAGAACAAGATTCTACAAAAACCGATAGTTAAATGAATGTTTAACTAAAAAGAGAAGCAAGCAGTAAGAATGTGTAGTAACTTATACAATACTCAAAGAAAACTTACTAGTGGCCTGGAGGGCAATCATAACAACCCCAGGCTCCATTGTTGAAGTTGTAGAATTTTCCAGGTGTGCAGCTACTTGTAGCTACGGAGAATTGAAAGCAAAAATAGCTAATTTTCAGCCTTGCAAAATAAATTTCATGTAACATTGAAAAAGTATATTCTATATACCACAATCTATAATCTATGGTGCTCATTATACATGGTACTACACTATAAAAAGGTTTTGAAGGTCATGTTGAAGGAAGGTCTTATAAAGCACTTGAGAGTGTTTTTGCTATGCATGTACTGAAATAATATCAAAGACCAAAAATAGTTTCAAATGAAAAATCTGTTGCATATCCCCTACATTTGACAATAACGACAAGAGTAATAAGCAAAATAATGTAGTGCAAGTGCACTTGTCATTGACAAAGAGACATTCTTAGCATACAAGAATGCAACTTCCAATGCCTCCATTTTGCAGCATGATCTGCACTACAAATCCAAATGTGCCCGAGGCATTGCAATATTTTGCTCTAGAAAATTTGATCCAGGGCAAGACGTTGATTCAAGAACTGATGATAATACAAGTAGGATTAAATGAACTGCAGAGTGAATAGTTTTGATGAGATAACAATGGGGTTAATAGTTTCCTCAAGTCCCAAATAAAAGATAGCTGTTATGATGAAAGTAGGGTATATCATGTCTACAGCCTTGGTTTGCGAAAGAATACCATACATCCAAATATGGTTCATAAAATATTATGCAAGAACAGCATGGCCTAGTATGGGAAGTATTATGCCGAAGCTACAAAACTCACATTCAGCATTCAAAGAACACAGAATAAGTATAAATGATCCAAGTACTATGAATTCCTTTAACACTTTCTGCATCTTTGCTTTTCTATCACTCTATCAACTCATTTGTAGATTGGGTCTTCTGTACTGCAATTTCAACGATGATTGCTCAAATGGGACAAGAAGTCCAGGCTAATGTTTCCAAAAAGCAAAGTCAATCCACGTTATCGTTAACTGTAGCAACTTTTGCAGAGATAGCTAAGTACTTCTAGTTGTAATTCAACTAACATGAACATATAGTACGTAAAGGACGGTAAGTAATCAAATCTCTTATTTGTTCATAACGTCGTCCATATTGAAAATCAGAGTAATGAATAAATATGGAAATATAACGCGGCAAATGCGCGGGCATAACAATAGATTCCCGGTGAAAATTTCAGTGTCTCCCTGGTAACAATATGTTTGCCTGCATCCGCTCTCAGGCCCACGCTCACCCTTTACGTAATTGCTCCGAAGAACGATGCTTGCTTCCCTCGCATTCACTCTTTTTAAGCTGTCTAGTACTACTCAGAATCTAGGACGGGCTATTATTAATTAGGGTAAGGCTTGAAATCAACTTTGACTCAAGAAGTAAGAAGAACAAACGAAAATATTAGCTTTGACTTGCAGCTAGTTGACAAATCCTTTCAAGTGGTTGCTCTGCAACAAAGCAAACACTGAAATGTTTTGCCAATAAAACCACAACTTCAATGACTGTCAAAATGAATGATACATAACACGACTTCCTACAAAGAGATTCAAGACTTCTGTGCTGTCAGTTAAGTCAAGGTGGTAATGAAATTGAAAAGTGCCCCAACTGTTAGTTCAATCTTGCTTTGCAGGGACGAAACTTAATGGGGTATGGGGGAGTGCGTCGCCCCCCCCAACCTTGAAAGTTTGCCGTTTCACAGGGCAAAAACGGTACTACAATGTACTTCTGCAGGGCAATTTGCTGGACCCAGGACCATAAGTGAACTACTGTTACTAAAAAACAAAAGTCACAGATAAAAAAATTGTCGCAAGGCAACCTCTCACACCCCAAAGTGGAATCGGCGCATGTCAAGCAACAGATCTTTGGCGGACAGCAATCTCTGATTTTGGTACGCCGGTGTACTTTTGCAATTAGAATTGCATTTAGCGCACTCATGGTGCAAAAGCTGGTGTGGCATAGCTTGCAGCCTGTAATGTAGTGCTCTCTGTGACCTCCTTTTTAGTTACAGTAGTTGGTTAATTGGTTCTAGTGCCCCCTCTCTAACGGAAAGTGCTACAAGGTTCATACCATCTGGAAAGTCAGGGAGAAAAGTATCTAAATGTGGTTATGTCAGGTACAGGGGCGGCTCCAGAGCTGGACTTATGGGGGGAGGGCTTAATTGTCTTTTTCTTGTGAAGTTTCTTAATGACATTTGTTTCTATAGAAAGCATTGCCGTTTGGGGGGCGATGGCCCCCCTAGCCCCCCTGATTCACCTCTGATCAGAGAGAGTAAGGGAAAGTCAGGGGATTTTTACATCTAAACATTCAGCGAAAATTAGGGAAATATTTTGAAAATATCCTGCGACGAGTTTTCAGAAACTCTAATTCTTCAAGTGTATAAATGTAGGTCACCAGAGTTGACCCATTTACTATCTTAGCTTAGTCTGCTTACAATTTGTGTCATTTCAAAAATCAAGCTAATTCTTGTTTGTCTTGGTATGTTTCCATAGGCCTGTAGAGATGGGGGCAGGGTTATTGCCCCTCAATAATTGACAAAGGTTGTATGCAGAAGTGTTCTTGTATTTTTCCATTCTTTCTCAATTGATTTCTCCCAATATTGAATCTAGCAGCATTACAATAGATATATAGCGAGTAGGGATTTTGATTTTTATGGTGAAACAAACACCCTTTTTCCAATCTTGGCAAAATTGTGTCAAAGAACTGTATCAGTTTGTAACTTAGAAAGCAAGACTCTAGCGCTTCAATTCTTGGATTCACTGCAAAAATTTGTGTAGAAAACGAACTTGTTGGGGAAAATTTGCACCCTTCGTGCATGTCATGTAGCCAATGCTAGATATTTAGGGTAGACTGGTTCTTCCTCGGTATATTGGTATTAGATGAGATGTTTTCTTCTAGCATAGGCTTGCAGCCTTTTCTTTTTCTGTTCTAAATCTTAAAAAGGTGGATGGAACTAGGTTGAGGGATCAGTTGCTTCTTCTTAGCTTCAGATCAATAACGAAGACAAAGACATTCTATTCTGCAAAAGGTCTGCGTTCCTGCGTTCTAGAGGGTGTTTACTCCAAAATATTTCTAGGGGCAAGCCCCCAGCTTCCCAATTATAGTACCATACCTAAATAAGAAGACGAAGTACTTTTTGATTCATTACTCGCAGATACGCTACATGCAAAGGCCTAGAGATTTCAACTGGACTTCTATATCTTCGCCCTTCCCCCAGTTCAGTTGTTTACGGGCCTGCAAACTTAAGAATGGTAGAATTTTTTAGAACCTAATCGTATGGTAAGGGAAAATATTGACTTTCTACACCCTGGGTTAGGGAAGATGTGCCCCTTTTAACACAAAAAGTCATGGAATTATTTTCTTAAAAACGTGTATGAGACCTGTTCTAGAAATATCACTGTGTGCAGATTGTGGTTTTGGAGTGATATTGGAACAGTACGAACTTTCTTTAGCATACATCAGTGGCGTACAACCGCATACTTTCCAGCATGGCTCATACCCCCAAGAAATTTATCGGAGTTACGTCCCCGATTATGTTTAAACTTTAAGTAGTGGTTTACATTTACATTATTAGTATTCTGAAATTTATTCATGTAATACAAACTACAATGGTCGCAAAAAGCCCTGGGACACTTTACACATTTTAAATCTGCACGTAACAATCATTCCTCTCCTCCCCCTACTTTCAGGTGCCAAATAAACGCCCCCCAGCTTATTAATTTTTGGATTTTTTCCAACCCCCGGACGTCATTAGGACCTCTCCGTTTATTAATTTTAAGGAAATTACAAACACCGTTTTTACAAACCCGTCATTTTATTTCTTTGTTTAGTACTATTTTCACGGCAAAATAGCATGCTTTTGTACATATTTAAGCTTTATGCTTTATGACAACCTGCTTTCGTTCATTCCGTCCTTGTATAATCACTTAAACCCAAAACTCGAATTCCGACCCCCCCCCGTTTGTAACATTTCGGGATTTTTTCCGACCCCTGTTTATTAGAAACCCCCCCCCGTTTATTTGGCACTTGAGAGTAAACAATGTTGGTTTCTGGGAGAAGTATATGCGCTAATGGAATAATTTTACGTGCACAATGATGCCAAGTCTCTCAGGAGCAGACCAACATTATTTTTGGCAGAAGAGGGGTGGATGCAAGGCGTAATGGTTGAAATGCTGAGATGGCTGTAATTCTTCATAACTTTTGTAAGTGTTCCAGAGACTTTTGTGAACTATTATAGCTAGTACTACACTACCAACATGAGGCGTGTTATTGTAATTTATACATATAGCTAATGTAAAAGACTCTAATCCTCTACCAAGAGATTTGCACTTTGATTAGTTACACGCTTTTTTTATAAGGAACCGGTTTATAAGGAACCTACATGTAGAAGGCCGAAATATTTAAAGAACTTATTCTACTAAAAACGACATCCCTAAGGAACTTTTCGATTTGAAAGATTTTTATAACTAAAAGCATCAAGAACTAAAAAAGCCGATTCCTTTCAAGTGTTTCATTGAATAATGTGGTACAACACTAAGCTTGATGAATATCGAGTTATGTATGAAGATTCAAGTGAGGATTACATTACATTGCATGACATTAATGGAATAGACATGATACTGATTAATTAACATTTCATTTTTGAATTCATAAAAATTTGTTCCTGATTTCTTTGTGTTTGTACTCCTCAGTTCTAGTCACCAGTAACGGCAAAATTCAAAATTTTATGTTTTTCCTGTTTCTGTACTATTTTTATGGCATTTGAAAATTAAGGAACTATTAAGGAACTTTTGGTACTACAATTTGCTGATCTGAGGTCTAGAAATAAAGAACTTTTAGAACTAGGCCTTGAGGTAGGTTCCTTATAATAAAAAAAAAACGTGTATAGACGAAGGTTGGGAAATTCATGGATAGGCCAATAATATCAACGACCGGTCATTAAATCATGGGACAAACAGCCATTTAAATGCCCCAAAAATTCCATCCAAAGGGCATTTTTGTTGATATGTATTGTATACCATGGTTTGTTCCTCTAATTGGCTTTTGGAGAAAAGTCATGGGAAAGAACGATCAGGTATCACAAGGCAGGGGTCAAAGGCCAAAAGCCAAAAGAGCGACAAAAACACAAAGATATATGAAATGTCTGTGATGATATTCCAGGTTATCTTGATTAAAAATTTCTTACAAACAAGCAAAACCTAACGCACTATTAAATTATCTATCATAATCTCTACTTCATTCCCAAAAGGTGCATATCTCATAAAGTATCAAGTGACAACGCTACAACAGAACAAACTATAAACATTAATATAGATACAAAACTCTGAAGTTATCATTGAGTAACTTAGTGGATATCAATTCTTATACTTTGCCGTTTCCAAAGTCAACGGCTGGAATGAGGGAATACTTTCAAATCGCAGCCGGGTTTTCAAAGAGTCATCAGGGGGTCTAAACGAAGTCCCATTCCCCAAAATGGTTACAGAAACTGGCATCACCAGATGTGTAAATAGGATGTTATCTATACAAATCTCCTTCTGAAATCCATCCACCAAACACAGAATGGTGAATTTGCAAAAGCCATGGATCTACCAGAAAGCAACAAACTCTTGTGTTGGATATTGTTTCTATAGGGCACATTTGTCACGTGGTAAAGCATATTTGACCCTAGCTAAAATAGTTTTCTAGAAAGGTGCAAATACTACCATCTTCGCTTAGGGGTGAAGCTACTACAAATCGGTAGTGCGATACATTAGGAAATACTCATTATTTACAGAGGGTTCGGTACCGAAAATTAATGAGTTCCTGTCCAATAAATGGCCTTATCCAACTTTTGAGGCTGTATTAGAATGTATATGCAGATCCTTACTAAACGAGACAATTCCTTTTACCCGATCAATTTCCCTTCGGTATGAACCCTTCTGCAAATAATGAACGCTTTCTTATCCACTGGATCAAAACGACGCTACTGTACAAAGGAAAATTCTAGCGTAAGAAATATGTACTACAAAAGAGGAACGTAACACTAAGAGGAAAGTGGTGGAAGCTTAAAAGACCAGTTATTTGACATGATTCGATTCCCTTTTCAAAGGAACAGGTCTCCAGCAAGATCTGCCAATAAATTTGAAAGATCTGAGATATTTAGTAAGCCGAGCCATTATAAAGCTATTCCCTATGAGGTAAAGTACCAGAAGGATGAATAAAGAAGCTAAATCTTGCTATAAAAGAAAAAAACCTCAAGAACTTTAGAAAATATTCAAGAATAAAGTGAAGACAACTCTTGATTTTGTGTCCAAAAAGGGGCAAGTAGGACTAAGGGAAAGAAACGACTCTCCACACTACAAAACTGGGGTAACGGGGAAAATCTAGCCTGTGTACAGAATGGGCTGGTTTACTCGAACGCAGATTTGATGAGTTGAATTCGTTGTTTCTCCAGTTTACGATTTCAAATTCAACTCAACTAAACTACGTTCAAGTAAACCAGTCGAGTCTGTACACGGGCTAGGAAGATCTGACACTTCAAGACAAGAAAAGTTTAAATGTAGGGTATGTATGGGAAAGCTGTACAAGGAACAAGAAGACCAAGTAAATGCTTAATAAACTCTATGCTGAAACCAAAACTAAGAAATATCTTTTAAATCATTGACAGCTGTAAAATCAAATAAATCAAATTAAAAGCAAAAAAATTAATAGTATAATACATTTTTCAGCAAATCATACTGACAAATCAAAAGCAAAAAGTAAGAATCGTAATACTGAACTAAAACTCTATATACGAAAATTGGAAATACCATCTCATATCTTTAGGAATTCCTTCACATCGAACTGGACACATAAGACCCATTGAGCTATTGACTTAGATGTATTCTTGTCAACAATTCAGCTAGCAGATTACAAATGAGCTAAACTGAAGAGCATGCTGTGTTGTGATCCCTCTGCAAAAGCAATTTTTGGGAGAAATTGGCCCAATGGGAATAGAATTTTTTTTAATAGCCAGAAAATTCCAGTGCTGTCTGCAATGAAAAGTATTGCACAATGGAAATTAATCAAGAGTTTTTGGGAATAACTTAAGTACAAGAATTCTACGACGAGAACCAGAGGAACCTCGAAAAACAATAATGGACAGCCTAGAAAGGATCCCGTTGCGTATGTTTTATGAATAAATGTTTTCACTCACTCAAAAAAACTTAAGGCTATATTTTGAAAAAGTACAGCCAGCTAAAGTATTTCAAAGAGATCTTCCAGCAAAAGGTACAACCTGAAATCAGATTTTGCAACCGCGCTGCTTAAGTCTAAAAATTATCTGAGGGATGTGCTTACTGTTACACGACATCAGAACCATACTATGGAACTGTTTTAAAGATTCTAGATAATGCTGCATAACGGGCAAGAATTACCAAATTATCAAAACACGAAGGATACTGAATTATATATGTATACAATACAATAATATTTCCCAATCAAACTTATCATGTAATTATAGACATCTGAAAAACGAATATTCTCGTTCAAACATCTGCAAGTTCAGGATTTCGTCAATCTATCAAATATAGAAAAACGACTCGATACCTACCAATTCTGGATAGCTCCAGAATAGTAGCTGCGAATAAGGAGGGCCTACGAATACGCTCGTTGCATAATGATCTCTGTGTACTTTGTCAACTGCCAACTACGATAATCTAGGAACATGAATTAAGAGTGAAAATGCAACTCAGACGTCAATGTTAGAAAGAAACTAACTCTCTTCAAGTCAGATCGTTCACTTACTTCTCCGAATTCACTGAAGAAAAGTTTGCAAGTTTGTCTTTGTTGCATTATCAAAAAACTGGCCATCATAATCTACTTGAGAAGAGCTTCAAGAAGGAGATTCTCTTACAAATGACTTGTTGGGAGCTAAACCAATAACTGGCAAATTGAACTAATTGATGGTAAAACAGCATTCGTCAACAATTCAATGGCTGTATCATACAAGCCATTCATGAAAAACAGTTGTTTCCTCTTCACAAACACTATTACATCTCTTAGGTACTACTAATGGTTTCTTTCTTAAATAATCAACAGCAGCACTCTGGCTGCGTTTCACAGGGTTAGTCCTCGGCAAAGTAGAGTTGGAATTCGGTTGATTCCGTTTGAACTCCTGCAGCAATTCTGCGCACCTTCGCGACTTCTCGCGGTCATTAAATGAGCTGAACCTATCAGTAAATGATGAAGGCACATCTGATGTGTAACCATCTCTATACAATGGCGTTTGAGTGTTGCAAACGAGACTTAAGTTCGTATCCTCTGACACATTATCCCAAGAGTCATTCAACTCAACACCTAGCTCCTTCTGCATTCGCATTATCGACTGGAAAAGGTCGCGGTTGTCCATAGAATTCTTGCGATCGTCGTATCTCTCCTTCCTAGGCGAATGAAAGAGCGGTCTACCGTAGGTACGGTGCTTTGGCAGGTCCCATTCGTAGTGCTCGTCATAAGGCCCATTCGACATTGCACGGCGGATTGGCCCGGGAGAGCTGCGAGTTGAAATATCACTCATCATGTCAAAATCACGTGGTTTGTGCACACTTGATGGAGGCAAAGACAAATGCAGGGATTCTGTGTCTGAGGTTGACATGGGCTTCCCTTCCGATTCGAATCCGCTTGACCTGATGTCAAGTGAACGCAACGAATGCTTTTCAACCGAGTCGTTGCTTGTCCCAGGGGATGTCTCTTTTATCACTGTCAGTGAACGATCACCTGGCATTACCCTCTCCTTCTCCTCTAATGGCGTGCTGCGGATAGTATATCCTGGCTTGGCAGAGGGATGGCGAAGTTTAGACACCGCAGCTTGCCCGCTGTGCGGTCGACGATCACTCTCCGTTGCCGAATTTTCCGAAGATGCGTCGTTGGGATCCTCATAGACATTCTCTTTGGAGCCCTGCGGTGGTGAGCCTGACTCACTCTGTGCATCTTTATCAATTGATTTTGCAATATCTTCTTGTGACTTGCCTCGGCTTGATTCTGTGGGACTGCCAGAACCCTTTCCATTCTCTTGATCTGCTTCAGCTGGACTGATCAAGCGAATCTTTGAATCCTCGTCCTTTTCAGAGATAAATAACACAGCATCAGTTCCTTTCATTTGCCTTTCTTTGGGCAACGCAATTATATCCTTGGAGCCGAAATCACTTGGCGATCTACAGAACTGATCATAAGAATCAATCATCTTTGATTTTTTCATCTTGGAAAATTTCCGATCGATCGTGGGCACTTTGGAATCCACGACATCGTCCTCGTCCTCGCTATCATAATCGTCATCATTCATGATCGTATCTGTAGTAACATTCATTCCATTGGAATCTGTAGTCATACCGTCCGGCAATGACGCACTTTTGTAAAGATGTGCTTTCGGTGCTTTTTGCGGTCTTGTGCCGGGTTTACGAGGCAAAGTCATACACCTTCTATACTCACATTCACATTTTTCCGGACTCTGCGAGAATATGACATGGGCGCTTGCTTCCTGGAGCAATTTCTCCTGGTCGTTGTCATCAAAGTCACTAATAAGTCTGATCGGACAGTTATCAAAGTGAAAAGGCTTTGCTTTTTTCGCTTGCTTCTTAAAGAATGCTTTATCACCAACTGTGCTGACTCCATTGCCATTTCCAACAGTTTCATAGCCATTTCTGTAAAGCAGAAAAAGTTAATAGATTTATCTTCCAGTTATAGCAAAATGGACTTTGCACTCTTTGGGTTTCTCAAACCAACCCGAAACCAAAGGAGTGAACCTAACACACTTCAATAATTATTAAGAATATAACATCTAAGGGAAACAAATCGGAATGCATTGAAATGGCTCGTAAAATACAGCAAATAACTTATGAATAAATAAATAAATAAATATAACTTATTGCGTAACAATTAATTGAATAAGTTCACAAAGACTAAATTTATAAAACTATTGCCATGTGTAATGGCGGGTGCTACATGATCAACAATGGTCGATTAGATTTCTGTGATCCAAAACAGCACAGTGAATTGCAGCTAGGCAATCTATCTCAACTAGACTAAGTAAAACATATGAAGAGAGTTCAGGAGACTCTTATATAGCCTGGGTGGGCTACCAGATGTGCTTCAAGTCGTGTACTTTGTCGTAATGACAACATCGGATACACTGCAATTCTCAACATATGTATTTATAAATACAACTGTTGGGAAGTGTCAGGGTTCTGGAATACAGTTGGACTCTGTAGTGAATCACATCACAGAAAGAAGAAAGAAAATATCTTTGACGCTCTAAGAGTTTGTATAGATTTACTAACAAGGTACTACTGTAAGATTCTGTAGCTGATATTGAACTGAGGAAATTCTTACTGGACACAGGCTCACACAATGGATAAAAACAAAGCCTTTTGGTAAAGCAGTGAAATTGAAAGCCACTGATATTTACCCTAATAAGGTACTGTCATCATCCTTGCCATCCAACAATTCGCCTGAAAAATAATTAGAAACAATAGAATTGTGTGGATTTACATGGATTTGGGTGGATTTGGGTGGATTTGGGCGGATTTGCGTGGATTTGGGCGGATTTGCGTGGATGCAAAATTAACAAAAGGGCTAGTGCCGCTCCTCATATAATGACACAGGTCTCTTCTGAAAAAGCATTGAGTTGGAAATCAAAAAGGAGTCATCGACTAGTTTTTCAACGTCGAAACTCTCATGCCTGATTGATAAAAACAATCCTGAGGAAATATCAGATGTAAATATGGAGATAATAAAAAGATTAATTAAATTCGTATTCAAACAAAGGACAAGAAGTGCCTGCGGTGAGACCGTTAAACAAAGATAACAGTTTGATTGTATCTCCAAAATAATTGTAATATCACAAATTATGTAATCGGGAGAGATTGGCGATGAAAATAAGAAGTATTTTCAAACTGCATTCCTGTGGCCAATTGATAACGTAATATCATGAGAAAATCTATACAAGGAAACAGAAGGCCTACAAGTGAAAACTACTTAGCTAACTTTTGGCAGATGATACTTGCTACCTTACAAAAATTGTATTATGTGAAATGAATCTATCGGAAGACATTTCCCTGACAACATAAAGCCCATATCTACCTGAGGCGAAATCAAATTACACATATATCTCTCAAGAGAGCTAAATCAATAGAAATGTCAGGTTCCGTATGTATTGGGGGTGTGCATGTTCGATATGAGAAATATACAAGGCTTTCAGCACGTGAGGCATGCCTTCCAGTTTCTTTGCACACCACCTCTACCTCCCTAATGATGTTTCCAACAGGCACGTGTCCCATCCGCCCTTCCCCCAGTCCCTTTGCCCATGGTATTATTGCATTTTAAAAAATACATACCCTCCTGGTTTCGACGGGCTCTTTTGCCCCCTAATCTACCAGTTGCTCTTAAGAAGCACACAAGGCTTATTATAAGGATGAGAACAAAAACCGAGAACATGACGCAAAGAATGATGACCGGTAGATTATCTTCTTTCTTCCAGGGTGAAGCTGCAGGCTTGCCAGTAATAGTCGGCTTTTCTGAGACGACAGCTAAGAAGACATAAATTTCATAATAATTGATGGTTATAGAAAAATTTAATCACCGCCAAAATATGCTGCTACCTAATCATTGAGAATGAGAATTATTTGAAAATTGATTGGTATCTACTGTGTGTGTACATGGATACGTATACATTTATCCTAAAGTTATAAGAAACTACTAGGATAATTTTTACTTTTGCATAGATATCATACAGGAAACAGCTATTTAAAGTGTAGTGAACAATTTTATCCAAAGGCACTTCTATAATTATTACGAAGAATATTATTGCCTTTTGAAGTTAGCATATGAAAATTAAGTCATTGCATAAAAGTTCCATATAGCTACTTGAATGAATATTTAAATAGCGAGGGACTGAAAAGGACACATTCAAAAAATTATTAGGAATTCACTAACCTAGCTTGTGAACCTTGGGCTCAACAATTTCACTTTTCCTCGATCCCATAGCGTACATCGTAAATTTGTAGAGATCGCTGGAGAAGTTGCGAGATGGCAAGAAATACTGGTTGACTGATTTACTGATTCGGATAGCAGTCCATGATCGGTTTACGTCAGTCATTTCTATCACAAAATACTGGGGTGATGGTCGTCCCGGTGAGAAGAAAGTCTTCCAAGTAAAAAGATACCCATCGCTGGTAACATTCAATTGGAGGTCTTTAGGTGCCAAGGGTGTTAATCCTATAAACATTTGGAATAAAATATCAATTTTTTAAATTTGAGATCAGTGCAGAAATGCATTGATACTGCAAAGATAGCAGAAAAAAAGAACGTGAAACCAGATTACCAAATTAATTGCTACATCGTTTCTCTAACTACTAACTGCAGAGAACTACAAAGTTGAATGAAATTAATGCTTATGAACAAATTGCAAACAACTTACCCATTAAAGGGTCTTCCATGGCCTTCAAACCTGTTCCATTCCTGAGCAAAATATAAGCATCACTGAAGGGTCCAAAGCCTTGGTTATTGTGTCCTCTAATTCTGAATAAAAAGTCTTTGCGACCAAACAATCCAGTGATATTAGCTGTTTCATTTCCGAACTGCCTGAATGTGATAAACTTCCATTCATAGTCAGTTGCCCTTACTAGCCGATACCAAAGCTCGAATTCTTGCACAAGTACACCGTAAGACTCTGGCGTCCATGAGAGCATCGTAACACTTCCGTACATCTCAGTTGTAATATTCACCGGTTTGTATGGTGTAGCTGAAAGAGGATATAGCATTAGTCAGATGCAAAAGTGGGGAAATGTTTACTATATTTATAAACATATGTGCATATATAAAAACAAATAAATACATATGTATGTGTATATATGTATATTTATATATAAACAAACACAAATACAACATACATAATACTGATGAAGCTACAGCGAAACGTTTTAAGAGTTGGAATTTTTTCTTGAGAATCTATTTATTAATTTTTAAATTTTCTGGGGTGGTGAAGCTTATGATTGTAAGATGAGTAGCTAAAATATTTGGATATGTTAATAGGCCACAATATATAAATACAAATATATATATATGTGTATATATATATATATGTATATATAAATATATATGAATAATTAACCAAATATATGTTTTTCATGAGTAAATGTTTCGATTGAAATCTATATCTGCACTAAACTACAGAAGCTGCCTACATTGCCTATTTTGCAATGGGGTGAAAGTAGATACGACCTAACCATAGCCTACCTATTAAAAATTTCTGGCATATTCAAGAAGTTATTTGTGCCAACCTTAAGTATGACGTATCCCAATGAATTTTTTAAGTAAAACAACCAAAGTGCATAACTATTTTTATACTGAAATGTCAAGTATATACTTGCGATGTTTGCATCAGATATAAAGGAACATCAAACAGAATTGAATATTGTGACCGCTCATTTCGTTGCCTTTGTGGCAAAACGCTGGGAAAAATTCCTCCTTCCAAACCTCATAAACAACTCAACAAAAGCATCATTCAAAAACCGTAAACAATAAAATTTCAAAAGCAACAAGATCTAACGCAACCACAACTAGCTACTAGATAAGCACAAAAGACACTCACAACAACATAATGACGTCATACTATAGAGTGCAGTCTTCATGAAGATCGTTCATAAAGATCAAACACATACAGTCAAAGATGATTTGATACTGACCGATAAGGAATACCATAAAGTCCCGTGCTATGATTCCCGCAGTAGATACAACCAAGCAACGGTATCGTCCATAATCTGACATCCGCGCATCAACAATTGTCCGCACACCGCTCTTCGTCGTATAGACACGACCAATGGGCCACGAGGACCAAACTGGAGGCCAGGTAATGTTCGGTTTAGGGGCACCACTTGCAGCACAATCAAATGTGGCATTAGCCCCAAGCGGTACTCGTTGTATGAAAGGGGTTGAGCGCTTGAATTCTGGCGGCACTGTCGAAAATTAAGCACATTAGAAATGCAACAAATTAACACAACTATTTTGCTGGTAATATCAACTATAAAAAGCATTAAAAATATTAATATGCCATACAACATATATTTATATATATATATATATATATATATATATATATATGCCATACAATATATATATATATATATATATATATATATATATATATATATATATATATATATATATATATATATTTATAGAATGATTAAAACATAAACTCTGTTTTATGTGTATACGTTTCGAAATATATCTTCTTCAGTACTATATACTGTGTGTACTGAAGAAGATATATTTCGAAACGTATACATATAAGACAAAGTTTATTTTTGAATCATTCTATATATTTTATAAGCTACGCGAAGGCGGCTCTGATTTAGTTTATATAAAGATATATATACATCTTTATACATAGCTATCTATATAAATATTTATATATATATATATATATATATATATATATATATATATATATATATATATATATATACATATATATATATATATATATATATATATATATATATATATATATATATACACGTAAAAAGTATAATGGTGTTGGCACATATAAAATAAAGTCTCCTGTTCATCATACTATAATAAAACATAGCAATTTCAGGGTTCATACATATTCTAACCAATATTTTTCCCGACTTTCCCTGACTTTTTTGAAAATGATCTTCCGAACTACATATCAGAAATACACGTTTTTTTTTATAAGAAAATCACTATTTTGCCTGAGCCTCAATTTTCTTAACTTTTCCCGAAATTGAGCCTCAGATTTTCTTAAAGTTTTCTTAACTTTTGCTGAAATAAACTGGCTAGAGTGGTTTACACTTTCGTAAATACTACTGTATACTTTAATTTGAATTCCATCTTTAACATTTTGAATACAATAACGACGAAATTACCGATATTTGGCCTATAAAAACACTAAATTTTGGAATTTGAGCCTCGTGATTTTCTTACGATTTTCTTAAGATTTTGACGATTTGAGCCTCATTTTCTTATAAACTTTTTTCTTATAAAAAAAAAAACGTGTACCCCATATTTTTCCCGACCAACCGATGTTACAAATGATGCAGCTGACTCATCTTTTAAAACTATGATGTCAATACTGCACTTAATTAGTGTCTTGTAAACAAGCAAAAGCTGGGTTGCTTGTTTAGGCATACATATGCAGCGTGTGGAGTTATACATTATCACCAAAGCAGGCACGCCGGAACGATAGTGAGGCAAGAGGGGCCAACAGGAGCAAAATGGTACCAACTTGCATGGACACATCCTTGGGACACCGCTTAGCATAGGCATCTCTTTGGGACCCAAGGCACTTCTTTGAGACATCTTGCTTCCATCCTTTAACAGGGTCTATGTTGCACACAGCTATGCAAATAGCTCTCTCTTCCAATCATATTTTGCATGTCTATATAGCTTATTTTATCTCTTTTGTAAAATATTAATGTTTAAAAAGGATTCTACTGTACTTCAAAACGGGCACTTTTGTTCCCCCTGTTCCCCCAGGTGAAAGGCAAGGGGCCTGCTCCTCTCCACCCTCTCCGGTGTGCCTGCACCAAATAATTCATTTGCATGGATAACAAAATTTCTTGACATTTTCCTGACTTTTTCAAGTTCCAATAAAATTTCTTGACAATTCCTGACTGCCCTAACAACAAATGTTTTCCCTGACTGTATGAACCCTGAAGTTGAATAAATAAACTCAAAATAATCTCAATTACACTAACATAACATTTAAAAACATACATTACCTTCTTACAATACATACCTAAAACAATAAGTTTTGCTTCTCTCTTTTTCCCAAGCCATTTATTGAAAGGTGTGCACGTATAAACACCCTTGTCCTGCTCCTTCACATCTTCCAATATCAAGGAGCCATTTGGGCCAACCTCGTATCGAGGAAACTTTGATATCGGCTGCCCGTTATATTCCCAAGAGATATTAGCAGCTGGGTTGCCAACGGCAACACATGGTAAATAGATTGATTCGCCAATAAGAGCTGATACTTCAGGGTAGAAATAGATGATTTCTGGATGATCTGAAAAGACGCGATGAATCTTTCTAAGTGAATGAGATTAGGAGCCGTTCATAATTTACAGAGGGGCTGGTACAGATGAGAATTTGGTTGGCTGAAAGACATTTTCTGATAAATTAAGGCTGTGCTCATATATTGTCATACAACCTCAGGGTTGGGTAAGATGATTTTTTCAGCAAGAAATCATTTCTTTTCGGTACCAACCTCTCTCTAAATAATAAACCCCTTCTCTAGGTTATACATTTTGCATATTAGCGAACAAATCGATGATTAAAACACCCTTGCACAAATGACAAATCAATGTACTCCCTTTCATAAAATTGAGACAGTACAGTTTCATAAATTTTCTTGAACATAGCAAGTTTCCTATCACGAAATGGTGTAGCCCAATATCTGCAATAGTTTCAACTAAACATGATTAGCAATGATGCAGACTGATTACTTTAGTGATTGTGATGATTCTAATTCGGATTGGTTTAAAAATACACCGGCAAAATCTTGAAACAAAACAACAACGGATGAAGTATACAAAACAAACGTACATTGTACATTGAAAAACATTTCGTATGTAGTAACTTTGAACTCTCCATCTTGAATTCGCATAACAGAACAGTTATACGACCCTGTGTCATTTCTCAGAGCCTGGTTCACTATAAGTCCTCCGGTTGCTATGTCTAATGTAAAACGAGGATTGTTTGTCGCGACCGAACCGTCACGCTTCGTCCAAGTAATTTTGGAATCTTTCGATGCCTGACTTTGTCCGCATGGTATCGTCTGCATCTGTGACTCGATTGCATCGATATAATGCCCGGGCAAAACAGATGCTGAAGCTAAAATGAAATATTTATAATTTTTAATCGATGGTCATGCTGACCCAATTCACAACAAATCTCCAGAGCGACATTGCCTTTTATGACCGATAACCTTGGGAACCCTAGATAGATCAAACGCTACAGGAACTGTAATGAGTTGTAGAGCGTCAATGGGCCTAGCAAGATATAAATACTTGGCTCATGCGTATGACTCAATGCCATCTGATACTACCTGATCAAAGAACTTCGCTACCTTCTGAAGAGTAAATATGATGAAATGAGATTTGATCTCATAAATGACTCGACATTATGGAATGAGACCTGACCTTATACAACAAACCAACATGATGCGCACCAACTGAAATCATGCGAAATGTCCAGCATGAAATAAGATAGGCATCAACAACAACAACCACAAACCCGATAAGATAACATATTCAAGAAATTGGCGGGAAGACTGACTTTTACTTCACCATATGGTTAACAAACAGATGGCATTGAAACTAGTTTCCTTCATTCGAATCTTTTTGCTATCTGTATATCTAATACTACTTGGATATAGTGGATAATATCTCATTCTGAAAACAAGCTGCAAGAGTACAAAGCAAACATGCCAATGACAGCAAAGATTCTAAAACGATACAATAGGGATGTAAGGTCCATTGTTCACCAAATCGTCGTCTTTCTAACATATCTTAACACCTTATTGAAACTCGACTTAAGCAAGTTCTTACGCTGCAAGAAAATGCAATGATTAAATCTAGCAAAATCTTCTTAAAATGTCGCATGAGTGTGAGCGTGAGTTGTTTAGAAGGTCATTGCCATGACCACCAGTGAGCCTTCGCATGAGTGAGTAGGGAGGTGAGGGACACCTGAACAAGAAAGAGACAAGATGGCAAAAATTCAAAACAGGACACCAAATGTGTGATTACGATTGCCTCCCATACACCCAAGTGCAAGGCGTTCTTAAAAGAGGGTTAGGGTTGGGGTTAGGGTTATATTTTACAAATTAATAAAATATTTTAATGAAGGCATAAGTCTATAAACAATTCAACACTTTACCGAATATCTTTGGACAACTGGAAGTCGTATTCTCAACTCCCCTTAAGAAATAGCTGCGTGCATGAGAATCATTTCCCAAACCTTTTATACAATAATACCTAATATAAACGCTTTTTTTATAAGAAAACCATCTTTTTGCCTAAGCCTCAATTTTCTTTACATTCCCCGAAATTGAGCCTGAGATTTTCTTAAATTTCTCTTAACTTTTTCTGACATAAGCTAGCTAAAATGGGTTAAACATTCGTTATTAATATTGTATACTTGAATTTTAATTCCATCTTTAACATTTTGAATGCAATAATGACGAAGTATCGACTTTTGCCCAATAAAAACACTAAATTTTGGAAATTGAGCCTCGTGATTTTCTTATGATTTTCTTAAGATTTCAACCATTTAAGCCTCAATATCTTATAAACATTTTTCTTATAAAAAGAAAAACGTGTATCACTCTGGTTTAACATCCTTAAAACTTTCTAATTTGAACCCAAGATTATTCTTAAATTTTTGAGGAACAGACCGTTTTAATTCACATGAATATCAAAAGGAGTAAATTCAATTAATTATTTTCTAGTTCATCATAAACATGGCTCATTTTGTATTTGTACTTTTGTAAATATTTATGCGAACAAAAAAATATATGGCTCCTACAGTAAAATATCAAACTAAAAAAATAATCACATCTTAGCCTTGTTGAAGTTTGAGCGAATTGAAGTCTTAATATTCCTAAAGACTTTCTTCTCAAAACAAAATATGTACATACTTTTAACGATCAGTTCTGTGACATGCGCGAATGTTCCTGCAATACTAGACAACGTAACCTGATAGCTTCCACTATCACTTCTTTCTAGCCACTTGATTGTTAGGCCTTTAGTTGTTGTTGTGAGTCTTCCTTCTTTCACCTTTTTTCCATTCTGTGCCCATTCAATCTTCGGTGGGGGGTTGCCCCTTACGTCACATGGTATGAGAACCGTACTCCCAACAACCTTGGCAATGAACTTCAGCTTGGGACCGTCACATCGCGGCGGATCTAAGGGGGAAACAGAAATTACTTATATTTCTGACTATAATTCGTCTCAACAGAACTATCGTGAGTCTAAACCATAAGTCCGATCATACAGCCTCTACGTCCGGCTTTTGTGATACCTAACAGTGAATACCGGTGAGAGGCAGGTGGTGGTAAAACTGAATAAGCAAGACTAAAAATTTTACTTGCTCATAGGAAAACTTTCTAATCTTTTTTGTTTACATTAATAAACAGCATGAGGGATTGAATTCAGACATTCACGAGGCCAATCAAAAACATCCGATTTAGCTTTCAAGAGACATGAATTGAAGACTACAGATGCACGTAAAGGTGGCATTCCTTATTTCTTAGGCGAGGTACTACCTTAATATCAATCCAGCTTTTCTCAGTCATCACAATTAATTAAGAGCATAAAATATTTCCGCACGTCGATCCTATCACGTTTGCTACAAAAAGGAGAGCCCAAGGAGCTTTTATTTCGCATTGTCCTCAAGGCATTGTGAGATACACAAGAACTAATAACGGGACTAGAAATATAAGCCTAAATTATAAATAGCGATTAGCCAGTGCTATTAAAAAATAGAGCCTAATTGAGTAATTAAATCCTGCGTGACATAAACTTCTCGAATCATAAATCGCCACCATGTGCGCGCTTGTGTGCATGAAAGTGTGTAATTGCCGGGTCATCGCGCAATGGTATGTCCAATTTTCTATCCAAAGTCATGACTTAAGCTGCATCTACAGACACGTCTAAAAACACGAGTGAATCAAGTTCCAAGTCAAGACGGGGTTGAAATCAAGGTCAAACGTAGTCCTACCCTCACCCTGAGCTATTCTGAGCTTTGCAGGATGCGGGAAGTACTTGCTAGAGTTCAAATAAGTATAAGTTGTAACATGAGTATGACCCGAAAAAGGGTCAATTGCCTTGACTTATTTATGAAAAAGATAAATATAAGGCGTCTGCCATCTTGGCTTTCCTCCTGGGAGATGAAAGCGCTCCTGTTGTATCAGAATCTATTTGTGAAGTGATAAAAGCTTGTTTAAAGACAAAAAGAAATATGGAAAATAAAGACAACAACAATATGTTTCATATTTAACAAAAACAAACGAAAGAAACTCGCAAGAAATGCCACAACTTTAAAAAGGTGCAATAATTGTACCAAAATACTTGCTATGACATGCGTCAATATCTTTATTGAATATACCAAGAACATATGTAAGACAAAGGATGAAGTCAAAACAGAAGTTGGAAGGAAAGATTAGTACCAGTTGTAGTGCCTGCCATTGGCGAAATGATAAGACCAAATTTTAGGTCATTTTCCTTGCTAATATAGAATTTTCTCAGGCTTTACCTTTGAGAGGCTTCCTCTTTTCCTAATCAAGCACTAGCTTTGAAACGCTTGAAATATCAGTAACACTTCTAACTTTAGAAGCTAGTGAAACAACCCATCCTCAATGCCAAAAGGACAACTGATAAAGAATTGGGTTAGTTTTCAAAATGGGATCATCTATAGATCTGCACTGAATCTTCAAGAAGTGCAACATTGTAAACTTACTCTATGGTGAGAACCCACAACTATTGTTTATGCGATAAGAACGCTCTTCAACTGCTAGGCCATGAATTTAAAAACATATTTTTGTCGGTAATAAAAATTTGGCTCCCAAAACATACCATGTGTCAACAGTAGAACCTTTTTGAAATGAAAACAATTAACTTAAAATGGGAAGCAATACAGCACGCGAAATTATATGAAATATTAACCACTAGAATTGAACAGTTGTATGTGATTCAAAATATTTCGGTTAACGCTTTCGTGTGATAAAGAATGCATTAAAATAATCTAATTTACGTTAAGCGTTTTAATTCAAACCATTGCTCGAGTAAAAATTGCTTTAAGTTCACATTGAGACTTTGTTCAGTAGGTGGTCTATGCTTACCAACGTACATTCGATAGAATCAAATTTGTCTTGCAGACTCAAAAGCTGAATATAAAACGGTGGTTTCACTACATACGAAGCACGGCTAAATTTGAAATTTTTTCTGGCATAGTAGACTCCAGCTATCACAGTAAATTTTAAATATTTACACTAAATAAATACACGGGTTTTTATTAGAACGTTTTTTTGGCCCAGTACTGAAACTTTCTTAACTTTTCCACGATTCCAGTATCAACACTTTTTAAAGGATTTCTTAGCACAAAGTTTTGAGTTCCAATGTCTTGCGTATACACATTAGTTGAAAGTGAAAAGGCTCAATGCACACTTGAAATGATGGAAAATCCTAGTACATAGCAAAGTTAAGCTGACCTATATAGAATCCATAATATTCTGTACACAAATAAAACGAATTTTAAATAAAATAACACTAAAAAACTTTCCTAAGTCTCAAAAATCCAGCATTGAACTTTCCTAACTTTTTGAGCAGCTAAGTACTACTTTCTTATAAACCACTTTCCTATAAAAAGAAACCGTACATGCAACGTCAAAGAGCAAACCAGTAGATCTCTTAGCTTCAATAATAAAACCTTAATTTCACCCCTTGCAACATTGAGCTGTGAGATCGAAATCGTCGTTTTAAAACTCGAGTTTAATTCTTGAACTTAAAGGACGATGACCTAAATGTTCGAGAAATGACCAATCACAGGCACTTCGTCAATACGAGACATACACAGTCAATTCATAGGTAAAAAACAACTGATGACAATATCACGCGACATATTTGAAAAAAACAAACAACAAATGACTGTATGGGCCTCGCGAAAAAGGTTGTTGCCTCGGAAAATTAGAATATCGATCGTAAATCAACTATAGAAAGGTTTTGCTACTAAGCAAACCAAGATAAACTCTAATTAAATCAATTTTCTTAGTCAATTTTGAACACATGCAGCCGAACTAACATATACAACGTTGCTAGATCTCAACAATCATATTTGCAAGCCTTCTTTATTAAATCTAGAGCAGGATATATTCGTGGTTCATACATAAAACAAGATAGGTCCAATATAAATATATGAGACATCCTGTTCTGCAGTATCTTGGCTTTGATAAAAAGACAATACATAATGTATCTTTGTTGTGATACTGTTGCATGTCATGTGAATAAATTACGTCAGAAACAAAACGAAGTTTATCATGACTATCAGACAGGCACCTAGTAATATACTTTTTTATTTAAATGAAAGTAGTTTATAAGAAAGTAGTACTCAGCTGCTAAAAAAGTTAAGAAAGTTCAGTACTGGAGTTTTGTGACCAAAGAAAGTTTATAAATGTATATGTGTCTAAAAGCTGATTTATCTGTGTGCAAAATTGTGTATATGCTATGCTGGCTGCCCTGTAACAGTATAACTTCTGTTGTTTACGAAGATTTATCATCATTTCAAGTGTGCATGGGACTTTTTCATTTTCCACTAATGTACATATGCAAAGAGTAGAGCACAAGGAAAGAAAGTCTTAAGAAAGTTTTGATACTGGAATCGTGGAGATGTCAAGACAGTTTCAGTACTGAGCTGAAAAAAGCTTTCTTAAAAAATAAAAGACATGCATTATCATATTTTGATACCTCATAAATTAAGACAAAATTATATCCTACAATATATCATACTTTCTTTTCTCTCTAGCAGTAAACTTCAATGCATTTCACATCACACCTCAGAAACATTGGTTAAATATTTACAGTGTGCAGAGTATGTCTTAATATTCTTGCCTTTCTATTTCCAAATTTAAGTAATATTTACCATTTAAGCAAATCTGATGCTAGCAATAACAGCATTAAGCAATCACGTAATAGAAAATTTATCAATAAGAAGGAAGAATTCATAAATTTAATCAGACATACAACTACAGTTTTATATTTCTTTATTTTCTACCTACATCTTTTAATTATAATATCTTAAATATGGCATAAAAAAGATAGTAGCTACACATAATTACTTACCTAATTTGGATTTTCCAGGTTCAACACTTTGAGAAATATCTACAATCATAAATTGTCCCATGTTTAAGCTTTATTGTTTGAATTATGAATATTAGTTAACTATTGGAAATTTCTTTCATTAGTTATGGTTAAATTATGATTACAGATGTTTATCAAGTCCTTTAATATAGATAGACTGACATTTACACTTTAAAAACAGCCCTATCTATGGCAAATATATGAATACTGAGTAGCACTTTAAAATTATCATGATATCTAAAAAATTTATTGCTATAACTTAAATGCTTCAATGATTCAATTTCATCTTATCAATAATGATACTAAGTCTCCTATGCTACATTTATTGATCAGAAACTACTGTGGGCATATAAAAGATAACATATCCACAGAACTACTACCTAGTCTGAGTTTTCCTGCTAATTTGAGTATTTCTGTTTTAGCACTTTTAGATTTATCTAGAATCATAAATTTTCCTATATATAAGCTTTATTATTTGTATTGTGAATATTAGTTAATTAATAGAGAGTAAATTATTTTAATCAATTATGATTTAAAAGATATATAGTGTTTAGTCATTCACTGCAGACTTAACTGAGATCAAACATTGCTCTAGCATTGCTTTAACTCTGCCTACAATGAAGAAATTTTCCCTGCAACACTTTTACAAATACAATTAAAGCTCTTTTTGTTGTAGGTTAACATACTGTTATATAGTGAACTCATTATTAAAACTAATCCTTCAGTCTAGACATATTTAACCACAGATAGATAAGTCTCTATCTGTATGCTTGCTATAGAAATGCAACTTCTACTACTGTTATTACTATTATTATCTACACTTCAGGCACTGCTCTTGGAAATAAAGAGACATTAAGAGGCATTACTTTTTGATCTTCAATAATTAAATGGGGCCAATTCTGTTTTCCTGTTTATTACCTAAGTGCACCATTATTACAATAATACATGGTTGTGGTAGCTTTAAAAATTGTGTCATAGTGTAAAATAATTTATTGTTTACATACAAAAAAACCATTAAAATGATTTTTATGATAACTAGTAGGATATCCATGGATAAATCTAATTCTTATGGTAACTTGAAATCAATGTCCGGCAGGCAAGCTCTACTTCATTTTGGGCTACCAGTTGAGTAAATCAAAATTATTTGGCATACCAGCAAACCACATCGAAAGGATACAAAGACCACCTTGAGATTGCACAAGCAAATTTCAAAATAATTCTTGTTTTGCTCTGAGACAAATTAAAACATCAGAGACAGTGCAGCGCTCGTACAATGAGCAGAAAAGAATAAAGAGAGATTAAAAAGGGAATGATGTGAAGATCTGCAGAGAAATAAGGGCAAAGACGCTGGTACAATGATATTATACAATAGTCCATTAGCACTATGATTATCCATGCAAAGAGGCATGAAAATAAATAGTAACTACTACTACAGAAACTGCAATTCAAAAGTTAGGAAAATTGCAGTGTAACTTACCCAGAACTATTAGCCTGACTGGTGCACTGCTAGATGATGCACCACCAGATTTTGAGCTGACAACTTTACAAAAATAGACATTATCATCTCCAACATTTAAATTTGCTATTTCCAAGTCCTTCTTGTTCTTCAAAGCAACTCTGCCTTGATACCTTCTGTCCACACTTGGTACATGGTTCTTGAACTGAACAAAAATCTCGTTAACAGTGTCATTCCTCCTCCATTGTACCAAATCATAGTCAACTTGGTCAATGTCACAGGTTAAGGTAACTTTTGATCTAACTGAGGCTGTAACTATTTGTCCAGTTGGAGTTGCCCGCCTATCACGAGAGTTGCCATGTGCTAGAAAGCAACAGATTCTGTTAATGGTAAGCTAAAACTGGTAAATAGAACTGATGATCCTTTTAAGTATATATCAATACTCATGAAACATTTTCTATCCAATGATCTTCATTTGAAAATAGTCTAGTGGAATAACTTAATAACTTATCTAATGATTAAATGCTCAGTTAATTAGCATGTGTTTATTGGCAGTGTGGGGGTATTACACCACAATGTGTTTGAAATTTTAAGAAAGTTGGTCAAAAAGTTGGTACATACATGTAGCATTTTTGACTTTTTTCACCATATTTAATATGTTTTACTTTCTTCCATAAAATTAAGATCTTTGACTTTATTTTGACCAAATTTGACTTTTAGACTTTTTGACCGCCCTACTCATAACAAAATACAAGTACATGTTTGTGTTTGTTTGTTTGTGTTTGTTTGTTTGTGTGTGTGTGTGTGTGTGTGTGTGTGTGTGTGTGTGTGTGTGTGTGTGTGTGTGTGTGTGTGTGTCTGATTGTGTGTGTCTGATTGTGTGTGTCTGATTATGTGTATCTGATTATGTGTATCTGATTATGTGTGTCTGATTATTTGTGTCTGACTATGTGTGCCTGATATTTTAGGCCATAACAACTTTTTAGGACCTTGATGACAAAAGACATTTGGATTGCACTCATTTCTTTTAGTAAGTAATGTCGGGAAAAGGCTGTAGGGCCTATAACAAAGCCCCAACAAAGGAAAAACTGAGAAAATGAGGGAAAGTTTACGTAGAAAGGGAGACAAGATCAAGTTTGTTGATGTTAGATTTAAAAGATGACATAAAGACACATCCTGCAATTGGTGTTTACGTTATGCATCTCTAAATTTGTGGTTTTGATTAATTGTGTTTGGGGTGGGGGTAACACAATTTAGACATCGCAGGGGCAGTGGTCCAAAAATTCTAGGCTTTGTCCGACTAGGGGGAGGGGGGTCAAAAATTGTGAATGGCATTCAAACTTCATAAATGTATGACCTCTTTGAGTATTGAATATTTGACTCATTGAATGTAATAAATAATTAGCAAACAAGCTTGAAACTTTTCATAATGAGCAGGCTAACAGGAGAGTAGGAAGCAACCAGAGCAGTACGCTTCGTTAGCAAGGAACAATAAGCAGACGACGAGAGCTAAGCCATACCTTCACCTCTCCTACACGGAAATGATTATATTTAAAATATCAAATAAAGAAATGAAGCATTGATATTACTATTAACGAAAGTCCGGTTACATTTGGTGGATAATTGTCTTGTCAGTAATCGTCCAGACCCAAAGTCGCCGAACAATGAGTAATCAAGGATGAGCAGCCATATTGAAAAGTAAGTCATTCCCGTTTATATGGGCCTGTGTACTAACGATTGCCTAAAAACTGGGTTAGGATTAAGGCAATAAATCGATCAATACATAGAGATGAAGTTTACCGTTATTAATAAATGATCAACTAAGAAGCTATAACTATGGCGACCGTGCATGTCTTTGAATAAACAGGAAGGATGGCCGTCAATTTTAAACGGAATCATAATCAAAAACCACAAATGTTTCCTTAGATTTGGCCATCATAGAGCAGCCCTTTGATTTGATTATACTGCTCTCGAGACAAGTATAAATTATAACTAGATCTAGTCTAGGAAATATAATGCACTAAGGAAAACGAAAACTCCACATTGAGATCAAACGTTAGCTGATATTTGACACCCGTGCATGCCTGGAAACGAAAGTCATAAACACACTTAAGAACAAAACTTCATCTACGAAAAATAAGTATACTTCACTCACCAAAACCAGAAATAAGTGACAATACGATAAGAACTTTTGGCAACTTCATATTGCTCGCTTCATCCCGAGAGATCTCTGAAAATAAGAATAGTCCACTTGTTACGCTAGCGGCTTGAAAATCGCTTGTTTGTCCATCTCTCGTCACAGAACTTATTACAAGTTTGATGGAAGGTATCCGGACCTATTTATTTTTCGGTTCTAATTTCGTTCATAGAGTCAAACTGCTAAATCAATCGTGAAATCCAACCTTTCCTGGGGCTCAAACAACGACTCCAAAAAGCCAGTAAAAGTAACCCACAGCGATGTTGTCTTGTTGATCTGTTGATGATTGATTCTCTAGATCAGATGCAATATAGGGGGTTAGCATCTAAAAACTATCCTCTGTATACAGGAATGTTGAAGCTTTTCTGTCACTAGAATCTATCCATAACAAGCTTTAAAGCATACCAATAACATAGCTCGTACACCTCCTAAATTTACTTAATGAATTGTAGGATAAAGCGCTAGGTAGGCGAATGCAATGAAGCACAAGATGAAAATTTTCCCCCCGGTACATGTATAGCTCTTCGCACAATCAGAACAATAACCAACAACATCCAATCAAAGCACAGACAGTTGACTCACGCTTCTATCATGCAAATTTTACTTGCCAACAGCCAATCAAAACACTTCACTACACCTCAAGCTTCCATGACGATTTACAACTGAGACAGTGCGATTTACTGATTTTTGGGTGGGTGAGAAATAAGGCTGGAGAGAGTAGAAGGATGCTTCAAATTTAGAGGGGCTATGATCTGAACGAGAGATAGCTAGGGGGCTCTTTTCTTGTATGCATCTTTATAAGAAACTTTGAAGTTAATTCACGTAGTTAAATAAGAAGCGATAATGTCAGCAAAAAACAACCTCTATTTTAATACCCTATATCTTGTAAACTAACAATTTCTTGACAGCTCTTTGAATCTAAAATAGCTTTTTACAGCAGAATATTGATTCTTCTATGTTTCTACTTCGAGAAAATGTATGCAGCCAGGGGGACTGAGCCACCTTCAAGTCACAGCTATGGCGCTGCCCCCCACGCCCCCCCAACTTCTACACCACTGGATACACCCTTTTTAGAAAGGACACTTGTGAGGTCCTTCGATGGATGTTCTATCATTCTTATCCAGCAAACGAGAAGGGGATTGAGCCTATAAAATGTAGGAGGGAGGCTGAGCACACGGGAGCTCTATTGTGTACAAGGAAATAAAACTATATTGTTTGGTCCAGTAATGAAACCTTTAACTTTTCATGATTTCAGTATATACACTTTATGGAGATTTTTCTGGCACTCGTTTTTCATGTTTCACTGTTTTGAGCATGCGAATTAAGAAATAGCTGCATTTACACCAGAAATGAAAATAAACACCAGAAGACAAACTGTTACAGAAAAAGTGAGCACACATAGGTAGCATTTTATAAACAGAGAATTATAGTTTTGACGGCATACACTCTTCTTTTTTTAAGAACAACTAATTTTTCGCAGGGCCTTACTATGTTTTTGGTTTTAAGCCCTGCAATAATAAATTCAGATCTTTGTTGATGTCTTTCTTCATCATAAAGCAAAGCAAAAGTGGACAGAATAGCAGAAATTGTACAAAAGCTAATCTAAAAGCATTATCATGTTAACTCAAATACACAAAAATTCCAAGTTTTGATGAAGTTTGTGCTTTGCATTATTCTTGAATTATTCTTAAAGTTCAGCTATTCTAAGTCTTCATAGCTTAATAAACTTTATTCATTTACAGAAGAATGAATAAATTTATTGAATTTCATAGTTCTTACGAACTCAGCATTGAGATTTCTGTACTTTTTGAAGAATCGAATACGACTTTCTTGTAAGGCACTTTCCTACGAAAACAAAGTATAGCCCCACAGCTAGGCACGCCGGAGGGGGCAGTGGGGAGCAAGCGTCCCTCCTCCCTTTCACTTAGGGGAGCAGGAGGAGCAAAAGTGCCCTTTTTGAAATGCAATAGAATCCTTTTCTGGACATTGATATGATACAAAGGAGATCAAATAAGCTATATAAACGAACAGAATATTATTGGAAGAGAGAGGTATTTGTATATTTCTGTGAAATATAGGCCCTGCTAAAGGATGGAACGAGAATGTCTCAAAGAGGTACCTTGGGTCCCAAAGAGGTGCATATGCTAGGCGGTGTCCCAAAGAGGTTCCCGTGCGATTCGGTGCAATTTTACTCCTGTTGGCCCCCCTTGCTCTACTATCGATCCGGCGTGCCTGCCCACAGCCACTGTACATCGGAGCAGTAACGCTGGTAGCTTTACATAACATTCCCCATTTGTTCATTCCGAAGTAAATAGAATTATCAGCATGCGTTCTATAATCCTTGTTTGAAATAAACTTTCGAATTTTCAAACGCAATTTATGGCGGTATTGTTTTTGTTCATGTCTTTTTAATGAATAAATGAAGTTCTATAAATCAATTATTAATGACAGGTAATTTCTGAAGACAGATTTGACCTGATCAACTTGCTCGGTATGATGCCACTAGCAAGAAAATGTTAGTGCTTGCTGAGCTCCCCTTGGTTATCGGTGATTTTCATAGAAACGATGAACTACCGATTGGATGGTTAGTGAAATTGAATCCAAGCCAATAAACATTGATTAGATCAGAGCCTAATTTAAGGAATTTTTCCATTACCACGCTGTGCTATGATTAAACTGACCACACCATACTTGAGCATTTTGGGGGACCACGCCCTTCAAACAATCCAAAATTTTATGTGGGAACTTTCGTTGTTTGGCGTCACATTGAAACACATGTTGCACTGTTCTCGAAAATTACTTAGAGCATATACAGACCAAGGCACAAAAAGACTTCTGCGAAATAGGAAGCATGTCAAAGTAAGAAAGTTGACGACACATTTAAACTTCCAAGGCCACACTCAAGATTTCCAAGACCACAAAGCGTGGCCAAGACCATTCTTAAATAGACTATGGAATAAGTATACTGAGCGACAGTCGACTATTCATTGACTGAGAACCTGGTCTAGAGAGGAATTTTCACGTCATTTTAAGACAGGGCCTAAAGTAATGGGGCTTGATCCATTTGTGCTGTTGCAAGTTGAAACTGTGAGCTTGTACTTTGGGAAAGTATGGACGTTAAGATAGGACATATCGATTAACTGTAAGCAAGTCATCAAAACTAGGACCAAACTCCAAAAGATGATGAAGTAAGCAATAAAATTAGCACATAATTCTAGATGCAAAGCACAAAGACACTGCCATTGTATTCCATTCTATCATGTTGCTTCTGCTGTATAAGCTGCTAAATTGTAGCTTCTCTCACGAGCAGTTCCAAGAAAAGACGACACTCAAATTTAGATGAAAAATGTGGATCTGCCAGATTTTCTTATTTTAGGCTCTGCTTTACAATGTCCTCAAAGCTCTGACAATATGCTAAGAGTTATCGCCTGGCGATTTTTCTGACTACACGTTTTTCTTTTCATATAAGAAAAAAGTTTATAAGAAATTGAGGCTCAAATGGTCAAAATCTTAAGAAAATCTCGAGAAAATCACGAGGCTCAATTTCCAACATTTAGTGTTTTTATTGGCCAAAAATCGATATTTCCTCATTATTGCACTCAAAATGTTATAGATGGAATTCAAACTCAAGTATGCAATATTAATAACGAAATTGTAAACATTTTTGGCCAGTTTGAAAAAGTTAAGAAAATCTCAGGCTCAATTTCAGGAAAAGTTAGGAAAATTGAGGCTCAGGCAAAATTATGGTTTCTTATAAAAAACCTGTATATACCAGACTGCATTCTTCCACATCCCAGTTTCATTGCTTACATGCACACGCGCCATATCGAGCGAGCTTCCCCCGGCCGAAACCAGAGCATGCAGTCTGGACTATATAGATATGTGAAACCGGACAAGCTGGAATTCTTCATCGCTCGCTTTCTGGTCCAACAGTAGCTGCGTGGATGGGAGTATCTATCAAATTGTCTAACAAACGTAGGTTAAAAGCTTTGTGGTATTTGCAATAGAAAGCACCGACTATTGAAGACGCAAATTAATTTCCAATGACCATTCTATGATTCCTGGATTCCATAGAAGATAACTTTGAGCATTAATAAGTAGGTAAAGGTAGTCCCGTATACTTTCGTACGTAGGGGAGTGCCTGTTAGAGAGGACACTTATCCTGAGCCATCGCCATGTTAGGTAGGGTGGCCAGTTCCTTTCCTCGCCGCCTTTATCTTCCCAGCGTTGCCACCAGGTACCCAGTTGCTGCTGGGTGAACAGTGAGAGAGCATTCAGTCAGGGCATCGAGTCGGAATCGAACAGTAGACCTTCTGCACGGGAGGCATACGCTCTAACAATTATGCTACCTCACCCATCAGAGCATTGATATTTAACTAAATTATATGAACTCAATCAGTCTCTAACATAAAATACTTCAAATGAATCTTATCCAAATCCAGGTGTTGGGCCACAAGATAGAATATTCTATACGTTAGCGGTTTTATTTGCTGACAAGGCATAGATTAAAGGTGGCCCATTCTAAAAGCTTCCTGATCCATTGCAAATATCACAAGGAAACGCAATATGACATGGAAGTTTTGTTCATGCTGAAGCACTCCCAAATTTTCCATACAATTTTACATTTTCATGCAAAGTTTACCAAACACCAAGGCAACAACTGTTAGCTAAATAGCTCAAAGCAAACAGATTCTTTTGAGTGAGAGAGGAGAGAGATAGTGGGTGTGAAAGAGGAGAGAGACCAATACTGTTGTTCAACACGACTTCAGAACAAACAAAGTTGGTGCATACCCAGAAACCTATCAGAATGCCAATCAGTATTTTGAGCCTCTTTCTCGTGAAAGAGGCTCTGTCTTTTATATCTATACTCTGTCTTCATTGACAACAACAGCTAGCTCAAAGAGTATCGTTGTAACACAGAAAAAAATTTCAGAAAAGGGGCGGCATAGAGAAAAATGGACTGTACTTTTCTAGAATATGGGAACACGATAAAGCGTGCATTTTTGCATAATTCTTTTTTAAACTTCATGTATAATATCTCGTTAAATACTACAAGTGAAAATGTCACTAAAAAGGCAATCTGTACTTGGCTGGCTTGCAAATAATAGTTTTAATGAAAAAATTAATCTATAGTTTATGCAGTGCTGTGTTAGTAAGAGAGGCGTTCTGGGTCAGTCCATGGTTTGTATCTCATGCAAAAAATTTAATATGTGGTACGTATGACGGTTGTGGTCATTTTACTTATTAGATAGTTCAGGTGAGCTTTATTAAATCAATGCTAATAATAATAATAAAGTTATGTACATTAGGCTGTAAAATAGCTAAATACAGGAGCTAACCTAGGCCTACTTGCAGCGCAGTAAGTACAACAAACATACAATTTAATCCTATTACCAGTTAAAAACTAAAATTAAATCTACATACGAATTGCAGAAATACCTAACAATATTAATGAAATTTTTTGTTGTATGTAGATTTTAATTTTGGCATCAAATATTGAATATTGCAAACTAAGGTTTCAATGCAATCCAGGAACAACAAACGCTTTCCTTCTATCCACCTACTATAGGCCTAACAAATGAGGTGTTTTCTTAGACACACCATCGTATGAACAATGTAACACCTACACGAGTTTCAAGTCGTAATCATTTCGCTCTTTTTATAGTACAAAATGATGACGCATCTCATCAATTTGCCGTAACTATCCCAAATGCTGCAAGTCAACGTTGCTATGAATAATTAACTTTGACTCATTACCAGACTGCCTCGTGCATAATATAATTTATTAATAGAATAGCCAATGAAAAGAAAGGAGAGCATAATTTTTATCTAATTGTGCAGATAATCAATTCATTGCTTTTATAATAGCTTGTTCTCCTATCTGTTCAATATAATGAAAGGAAATAATTATTTAAATAATAAGTTATAATTTATGGTATTCGAAAGTAGGTAAACAATGCATCGTCCACATATTGGACCAACCAAATAATGCCATCTCCTAAATGCTTCGTCTAATTCCTAACCTCATCCTGTAAGCATTGTTTGGACTTGGAATCTAAGGAACCTGAAATTCTTCATTTTTGGACAATAAAAATATTTGGCAGCTGGACAAGTAGCGATGCCAAAGACAACACGAAAAATGATCGTAGCTCATGCAAATTCAACAGTTTTGTAGCAATTTTGAAATCACCTACATGAAAAACTTTCTAGGATTATCATAAATAAAATACGATTAAAGTTTCGTCAAGCAATACTCAGACCTTATTCTAGCACTGTTATTGCCTGGTATCTTTCAAGCTACACTTTGCAGTTTAATGTAAACCCTTTTTTACCACGGTGAAATACAACAGCCTTGTGGCCAATGTGACTCAGTTAGTACAACCATGTGCACGGCCGAAATCTTGCTTTTGAAATCGTCCGGCATGGAAGTAATTGCCGGATTGCACGACCATGCATGAAGGATGACTCTGCAGCTCCAAATAATCCGAGGATTCCACGGATAGAAAGACCCGGCAACGCAAAGATTTATCCCAGATTTATCAGAAAATGGCAGTCACCCAACATATTAGGCCTCGGTGGGAAAGTGGTGTCCAGGAATTGCTCATACTCGACCATTTGTTCAAATTAGTACCCTTTCTAACAAACTTCTATTGCAACTTTTATTGTATGGTGATAAAGACCTTCCTAGCGATGTTAATAAACGTGTACTCAAACTTACTCTGGAGTTCATTCACAAAACTGGTCGTTTTGACTAATAAATTATCGTCTTTCTTCCATAGTTACAACCGCCCATCTTTCAGACTTTCTACAGGTTTGTTTTACATCCAAATTTTTCGCTAAACTTACCTAGCTATATATGTATATCGATTTTGACTGCTCAAAGTTAGCCCCACGAACAAAATAAAGCAAACCTAAAAATTGTTTCTTCTTTCTTTTTAGTAATGTTTAGTAATTAGTGCTTGTATGTTTATCATAGTTGTATATTTAATTTTCGTGTAGTTAAATGCAGAGTTGTCATGATATCTTGCACTCCGTGGTATCGTCCTTGTAGTGTGGTAAAGCGCTTTTGTGTTCGTATAGTCTTATGATATTATTGTTTATATTTTGAATATTTGCATATAAAAAAAGAATACTCTAACCTGAATATCAGATGAAAACTATTTTAGGTGCTCCACTATTCAGTGCATGAATAGAAACAAATTTTTATTAAACTACAAAAACGGTAGGCTCAAAAATATCATTTTCTAGTGAAAGACTAGTTCTTGGAATTTTCTCAACAATAACTCAAAGCATCTTTCGTGGAATTATGTTCCTTGTATTCTCTCCTATACATAAATACATAACTTTTTGCCGGGCCTCAATATTTTTATTTTTTTCTATTTTGAACCTAACAATGCACGTAAATAATTCCTAGGTACCAAAGGTGTAAATTCACTTGAAAATACAAGGAAAATATTAAAATCTTTAGCATAAACAAAACAAGGAGCAGTGCAATAGATAGCGATGGTGCAAATGATTAACTTAAAACAGTATCATTATAACCCAAATTCACAAAAATGGCAAGTCTTGATGATGCTTGAGCTTTGGATTATTGTTAAATTATTCTTACATTTCAGCGATTTTTAGTATAAAAGCGAGATTTCCCAAATAATTGAAATAAAATGAAAGCATAAATTCGTGGAATTGATAACATTTTCTATGCATAACATTCTTCTTAGTTTTTTTTAACATTATTGTATTCAGCGCTTTAGAATATATGTTTCCAGATTTTTAGCGCTCTATAAGTCAATTATTATTATAATTAATATTTTTTTGAAATATACTTTTTTATAAGAAAGCTCTTTTCGATCCAGTACTGAAACATCACAAATATAACCTTATGCATAGGAAATTGAGTATTAGATACAGACGAAATTTTTTATTTTCTTAGGTCTCAAAAACCCACTGCATAATGTCTTGTAAGAATAAAGTTAATAAGAATATTAAGGCTCAGAGTCACTGAAAATTAAGAATAATTAAAAAATAATTCAGGGCTCAAGATTCATCAAAACTTACAACTTTTGAATGTTTGAGTTATAGCACTGTTTCTAGATTAGCTTTTGCTCTAATATATTCATTATTCCATTCTACTTCTGCTTTGTTGGATGATGAAGTAAGGCACAAACAAAGAGATTTAAATATATTTCTTTGACTTTGTGGCGAAGTTACAACTTTGGCACTTAAAAATAATTTAATAATTATATAGGCTCAAAATCTGAAAAATTGTAGAATATTGAGGCTCAGTGAAAAATTAGGTTTTCATGTAAAAAAGTGTGTATTGAGCTTTGTTAACTTTTGAGCACTCGAGGACTAACCCTAGGAAACCATTTTCTTATGGAAAAATCGTGTATTCATTTCTAATTTCGCAGTTTTCGCGGATTTACCCCGAGTGCTTTGAGCAACTTATATTCCATTATCGGTGCACACTTTTTGTTATAAAGATACCCAGCTTTTTTCCGAGCCTCAATATTCTTAAAACTTTCTTGTTTTGAATCTAAGATTATTCCTAATTATTCTTAAGTGTCAAAGGTGCAGCTTGGTCTGGAAAAGAAAGGAATATATTCCATTCTTTTTCGATGTCATATTTATTCATAAAGCAAAGCAAAAGAGGACCAGAAATAATACAAATTGTATTGACTGCCCAAACGTTAATCTAAGAACCGTTTTATGACTCGAACATTCAACAATTCTATGTTTGTGATGACGCTTGAGCCTTCCGTTATTCTGAAATCATTCTTAAATTTCAGCGATTCTGAGCCTTCAGGGCCGTAACGACGATTTTCATTTTGGGGGGGCTTAGAAGTCACTATCGGAGGAGGCCTCACCATGGTTGAGGCGGAGGAGCTGAAAAATTTATTTTAACAAGAAATTATTGGGGGGCTCCAGCCCCCCTTGCCCCCCCCGTGGTTACGGCACTGGCCTTATTGCTCTTGTTCATTTTATTTTTATTTAATAAAACATGTGCAATGAAACATATCTTCATCAGTTTTGAACGTGACGATAGCTTGGATATCTCAGTATGATTGAATTCACGATATTGGGAACAATGCATTGCACGAACCAGACTTTTTTATAGTCAAGTAAAAGAAGATAGGGAAAAAGCAACAAAACAAACCTTTCGTGGTCCAAGCCGCTGGTAGGTACGATGCTCGAAGTGTGGCTCATGTACAAGACAACAACACTTCGAATTTTGACTTACTTTCTTTTCCGTTCGAAAACAAAACCATGCCTCCTAAACGTAGCTTCGAGCGTCTGAAGCAAATCTTTCCGTTTTTGCTTGCAAGATTATCTATTTACAAATACTTGGCTATTGAGGACAGGTACATAATGGCGTAGACTTTAAGAACGTGACACAAGGTTTCCTCTGTGTGATTACGTGATTATTTGCATATGGTGAATAATGTATAACGGTTAAACAATCACTTTCTTTTTAGGAGGATGAAATTGGACCATTGCCTTTATATAGTGGCTTTGTCCCCCTAATGCTGGTCGTGAAAATTCAAATGGTTGTGACACTTAAGAGGGCGCTTCTGGGGAACTATAGACTATGCTTCCCTGCGGATTGTTGTTGTTGTGTTGACTTTGAATTTTGTTCTGTTTTTTCATTTGTTAATCTCAATTAGTATTACTAGCATCATAACGGGCGTGCCAAGTTGAGAGTAGAGAGAACGTCTTGAAGAAAGCAATCGAAAAAAGTAGCAGCCTTGTTGTGAAGTTTTAGAAGACGTTTAGCCGAAGTTTATAGTAAGGGTTCGAGCTCTAAAGTTGGTCGCCCTTCAAAATAGGAAAGTCGTGAGTTTATAGTGCTGAAGTACATTTCGTTGATTGATTATTAATAATTGTTGTTTTCGAAGAACTCACTCATCTTAGCCTTTCCAGCGTAATCCAGGCGAAAGGTTAACATGGTGGTCTTGAGATTAAAAATTTGTGGAGTAACAGTCGTCTTCAAAATAGCTCCTGTTATTATTCTGTCGTTGTTTAGCATTTAAAATATCCAAATGTTTGATGGTTATAGCCGTTCTGGTTCCTAAGTAACAACCACCTTATGAAAATTACGAGTCTCCCGTTTCTGTGACAAATAGACGTTGCATTGGACCGTCCAAAAACCATCAAAATGTATCTGCTTCCATCGCTCCTACAACAACTATGAGAGACTAGCTGGAAGAAAATATTGGAAGCCTATGGTCAAGGCTCTACATTCAAGGGCAGGGGGTCGTGTTCTCAATATTCAAAATTGTCTGATAAAAGTTTATTTTGAGCAAGTTATCAATGGCTGACCTTGTATGAGGTGTGAAAGCCATACCTAATTTTAAGGAAAGTTTATCACTGCACATTTCACAAGAAATGAAGCATTCTGAGAGAGTAAAACCAATAGGGGGCCTGGTATATATGTGCCAGCACGTTTTATGGATTATTTTGAGATATTTTTCCAGTAGCTTAAAAAATAAAATTAAAATTACTAAAAACAGGGATACCGTAAAAGAAAAGTCAAGTAAACTGAGCAGTTGCATTTCACAGTACATTCTGTGATCTGGTAACATTTTTTTCAAGAAATTTAGGTCTATAAGGTATTCTAAGATTTTTGAATATTTCTTGTCATAGTTATGGGGCATTTTCCAAAGGAGATGTTGGACAAGCAGTTAAACTTTGCAATATGTACGTACAAAGAAAGTCAGGACTCTTTTCCAAGTATGACCAAAATGGCTAAGCACCGTTCTTATCACTGCACATTTCATAATTTATCACTGCACGTTTTGAGTTTATCACTGCACAAATTGGTTATCACTGCACACTAAAATTAGGTATGGTGAAAGCATATCATTGGCAAACCATGCGTATGGCATTAAACTTTCAACAGGAGGTCGGAAAAATCATGGATAGTCTGCAGGGGCGTCAAAACCAGGGGGACAGGGGGTACTGGTCCCCTCACTTTTTCATAAAGTAGTGCGTTTGACTACGATTACCTGAGCTTATCCCGAACCTTAGAGTCCAGGCCCCGCAACGTTAAAAGTAGCTTCCACGCCCCTTGTCTGCAAATTATGATTCGCAACCACGTTGTTACAACTAACAAAAATAACTCTTTGCAAGTACTATATCATATCTTGCTAGGCCAAATTTAATCATGTGATTAGTTTTGTCCTAGAACTTAAATCACCACCAAAGGATCAGATATCACTAAACTTTAATTGAAGAAGCAAGGATCGTAAAATTAAGCTCTTCTTGAATATCAATTTTCACCGTATTCGTAATATCAAATATCAGCTGATCACAATACTTCCCATTAGATCATACACATGTATCATGTTCAAAGCTGATTAAGGCAAAAGGGGTAGCACCATAGACCAACCACCAAAGACGGGGAAGGGGGACTTTAGGGTGCAATGCAGGGCATCGAAACGACATTGGAAGTGGAGGGGCTTGGTTACCAAGGTCCAGGATACTTCTGTTTATCTGTGTTGACTACAGCGTCACTTTTAAACGCTTTGCAATATGAGTATACGGGAAATGGTCTGTTATGGTACCGTCTCCTGCAAAAAAGTATAAAAGAAAACTAGACATATTATCTTTTGCAGAAAGTGGGGGGCAGTGCCCCCTGATCCCCTCGGTTTCGATGCCCCTTCAACGCTCTTCAAAGACCACGCCATTTGGTACCTGACATCATTTTCTTACAAGAAATGACTACCTTCCTAGAACAGGGTGCATGAACAGACGTGACGAAAGCGTTATGAAGAGTTATGGTTTGACACAAAGCCCAATTCAACCTTGTTAGAGTTCTCTCACTCTAACCCTAGCATCTGCTCCTCAAAATTGGACCAATTAGAAAGTTGATCCTAGAAAGAACTTGAGGTATCCCTCAGTTTCCTTATGGTACCACCACTGGAATAAACTTCACATAGACATGTGTTGCAACTTGCAAGAAACAGTCTATGAGCTCGAATACACGTCTTTTTTATAAGAAAGTTGTTTGCCTAGTACTGAAGCTTTCTTTACTTTTTCACGATTCCAGTATCAAAGCTTTCTTAAGACTTTCCTAGCAAAAACTTTTGAGTTCCAATGTTTTGCACATGCGAACTAATGGAAAGTGAAAAAGCTCCATGTACACTTGGAAAGATGTTTAATCAATAAAAGAGATTAATAACAGAAGTTAAACTATTAGAGGGTAGCCAACATAACATATATAACATTTTTGACACAGATAAATCGAATTTTCAATTCATAGACCCTTCTTAAGTCTCAAAAGTCTAGTACTGAACTTTACTTACTTTTTTCAGCAGCTCCCTACTACTTTCTTACAAACCACTTTCTGATAAAAAAAAGTGTACCAGAAACGTTGCGAAGTTCAGGTAATCAGTCTATAAGAGAGATAATCTGGTTTAGAGAATTTTACCCAACCTTTAAAGGGAGTTGAACAATGGTAGCGAATGTACTAAGAACCTCTCAAATAGGGATTTAATGTTATAGAATTTTCTGTTCAAGAAAGAGTGTAGTAATCTTGTTAGATACAGTTGAAATCGGGAGAGATGACAAAAAGGTGTATTTCCAAACATTGTGAGAACCAGAATATCACATCTTTTGTTTGGCTCCAAACAACAGAATTCCCCCGTATTTGCATGTGTATTTCGAACACATTGTCATATTGATTCCAACTCAACAAAAGATGGTTGAGTATTTGTTCAGATGTACCGCAATTGTATTCGAAATACAGAGTGCATTTGCAAGAAATTTGCATCCTACTTTTCATTCCCTCATTCTGTTGGTAGAATGTGTGGGAAAATAATAGAGCCCAGCTGAAAGAGGCTCGTGGGAAATGGCAACTAAAGTCAAATTTACTTATTATTTTAATTCATCTAGGTAATTACTGCATTTGTTGTATCTTAACTATATCAGCCGAGCCGCGTAAATACATTTTGGTCTTGGAAGGTTTCTAGGCCATCCCAGTGTTATCTCATCGGGATAGCCTAATAAAAGAGCAAGGATTGGCCTGATTACCCTCATGCGCTTGTCTCCAATCCAAAGTGTCGCATGAATGGCCAGTAGCTTCTTTAGCATGAATAGAAGGAAGGTCTTGAACATTGGAATTCGTTTCAAATTTAACTACACAATCTGCGATAATTTGAACTGTATAAGTTTTTGACTCCTCTTTGTCAAGCATACTATGTAAAATAGTCGGAGAATTCTGCAAAGAAACAGAATCCTTTTTGGTTGATGGTAAAAACACTGTCGACTCGATCCATGGATTACTTCTTTGTAATAATATGCAATATTGAATGTTTTTATTTTGGAAAGAATCTTCAGTACACTTATTTATAAGAACCAGAACCAGTAAAATTGAGGTTCAGGTGGGCTATTCTAAATTTTTTCAAATTTTGAGGCTGATTTGTTTTTAACTTGGTAGGGTGTAGGGAACTTAGAGCTAGTTCATTCGATGAGCCATAGATGACCCAAACATGTTATAGCATTGGTTCAGCAATGGCGCTACCGGAGGAGATGAGCCAGTATTGAACCAATGAACAGTGTGACTGTGGCTCAAGCCGATGCTTTTCTGTGGTTTCATACGCTGAACCGAAGATGAACTAAACTACTCAAATTGCCAAATGCATAGGTTTGGCTCATCGTATGAACTACCTCTTAGATATGCACAGAAAGACACGGACACGGAAAGACAATATACAAGACAGCATTTGATGTTATTGATTGATTGAGAGCCCATTAGCAAATTGTTAAATCCGAGATAGTCTTTTTTGCATATCAATGCTTTTATTGACAAAGTTTTTTAAAAAATACAAACTGACCATGTTAACACAGTAGCTACAATGCTTGCCAAAAGTCCCTGGGATATTTTCAAAAAATTATGAAAAACCATAGCTTTCTCAGCATTTCAACCATCACGCCTTGATGCAAGCCCCCTTCCCCTAAAACAATGTTGGTCTGTTCCTGAGACGCTTGGCGTTATTGTGCACGAAAAATTTTTCCGTTACCGCATGTACTTCTCTCAGTAACCAACATTGTTTAGGGGGAGGAGGGGGTGAATGTTCCATCCAGATTAAAAATATACAAAGTGTCCCAGGACTTTTGGCGAGTATTGTAGTTTCGCTAGGGGCACCTAATTCGCGAAAATCAAAGAGAAGTGACAAGACTGTCAATTCTACTTAGGCTGACAAGGAAGGACATTTCATGTCCATATGTTTGAAAAGGATACGCATTGTTGTCCAAAATTACATTTTACGACAGTGCTTCAGCCTAAGCCTTGTTCTTAATTTTCAATCAAATTTGAGGCTCGTGTTCTTATGAAATTGTTCTTATAAAAAAGAAACTGGTAGCACAAGAATAGCTTGCGATGGCTCCTTAAAAGAGTAACTCATGAAACACACATGGTGTGGAGGGTGAAGGTTGTCACACCCCCCGGGTAAAAATTCAGTTGGAAAATCGCAACATTTGTCACTTTAGTCAAATGATTTTCCATTTTTGTCTGCAATCTAGAACGCCAAGAAGGGGACATACTAATTTTGTTGACCAAGTATAGGTCTTAAGCCCCTCTAGGAAATATTTAGGGGGAGCTTTGACATTCCAGTCACATAAATTTCCCATACTTCGGGAGAAAATTGCAAGAAATCAAACAAATCAATCAACATCATGACCAAAAATCACAGAAGTCATCAAAATGTTTCTCACAAAAACATCAGTAATCACAACAACAACAACAACAACAATCACTACAACAACAACAGCAGGGTCAGTGAACATCCGTATTCAGTGTTTCCTATCAGTTTGTCGATTTTGAGGCAATGTCCCATCAAATTAACAATTTTACATACTTTTTCCCACCAACATAATTTTTGGCCAGGAGATTCAAACCAAAAAAGGTTGTTGGCCCCCGAATTAATGGTGCAGGCAGGCAGACTTTGCCCTTCCAGGACTCCGACATTGTGTTTCTAAAAGACCACCCATTATTTGTGCCTCAGGTTGCGACCGAAGAGAAATAGGTTGGACAAATGATGTTTTGGGCAGTCTTTCATATCATTTAGTGTCTCCCAGAGGTTGGGCATCATATTTTAGATAGGTCTATATTGGTTGGGTAACTATTATTTCTATAGTTCATAAGGTTGGGTAACAAAAAATTACCCAAATAAACATTTCTCTTCAGTCCCAACCTGAAGCATGAATAATTAATGGTTTCTTATGCATGACTAATAACCAGCTTTATCTTCATAAATATATGACCTTCAGTGCTTTGTAAAATTTCTCTAAAATGATGTGAGACTCGCATTCCTCCTAAATGGAGTGAGTTTCTTTAATGCACACGTCTGCAGGTTCCATAATCCAAACTCTTAAATATTTCATGAAATCTAAAAGTATGCCTAACAAGAGTTTTGATACAGAGCGACCATTCAACCTGCTAGCAACAGGTGAAATGGAACTAAATTCAAACATACAACAAACACCAATTTGATTCAGCGTTCAAACAATCAATCGATTTGTGGAATATGAATGAAAAACCTACTAGAAGACAAACGAAGATTAAAAGAAACTAAGAAACATGACGCATTTCACAAACATATGCCACTAATGACAAAGGAATTCGTCTATTATGAAGATCTAAAGTACCTCAGGTAAAGCCCCCGAAACCAAGGTGCTGTCACTGAAGAACAGAGAATCCCCAAAATTGTATTGTTTGCTCCTTCCACCAGGTACCTTTTGGCACCCAATTGCAAGGGGCATAATCAAGGGGGCAGACGTTTTGTGAAAAATGCCTAAATGGGGGTTGATCTTTATAGCTAAGTTTTTATTTTGGGCGCACTAATAAGTGGAACCGGTTGTGAGATTTCTAAAAATTCTCAATCGTTGGGAAACCTACTAGGTGCCAAAGAGTAGAATGAAAGAATTGCTTTTAAGATGCAAACATAGCGACCTTGCTTTTAAGACAAAGAGATCTTGCTAAGAAATGGATATAAAAGGAAGCAATATTGCCTGAAAATCAATAGAAAACAATCCGCTTTGAGAATTGGTTGCTTCATCATAAATCAAAAGCAAGAACCAAACAGGTAGCTGCAGTTTAAAAATTCGTCTAACAAGCCCTCAAATCATTAATGAAGCGTGAAGCTTGCATTATTCTTAAATTATTCTCAATTGGTCGCAAGTTTGAACCTCAATACATTCTTATAGAATCTACCCCCATTTCTATAAGAATGAAGTTTACAAGGATATTGAGATTCAGAATCACTGCATTTTAAGAATGATCTAAGAATAACACAAGGCTCAAGCTTAATCCAGATTGACTGTTGCACTATAAATACAGTGTTTATTGTTCTGCTCCACTTTTACTTCGCTTTATGATGAATTAAGATATCAACAAACATCTGAATATATTCCTTTTATTCCCAGCGAAACTACACCTTTAGCATTCAAGAATAATTTTAAAATAATCTAAGGCTCAAAAGAGGAAAAGTTTGGGAATACTGTGGCTAAGTCAAAAGTTAAGTAGTCTTATAACAAAATGGTGTGTATTCCAGCAAGCATCATTCCTAACGTAATGATGAGTATTTATGTGAATTGCACGATACCATTTATACTTCCAAAATAACTATGTAAAATGACAGTTTGATTTAGGTAAAGTAAGTCAAAGAATTATTTTGTAGAAGAAGCTATGGCAGCTATGTGGATCGATTAAGTCATCGATAAAATAGAAAAGGATGTAAAAACACAGTGCCAGCTGATACGCCGATTCACATAGCGTTGCAAATCTTGGTGAAGTAAAGCTCACATTTATGGAAGATAGGATTGGTTTGAGAACAATTATTTACAAACGATCTGTCGTTGTCAAAAATGGAAGCAACAAAGCTTCTAGTGTTTACCAGAGAATGAATCTTACTAAGAGTATTTGAAGCTTATTGTTCTGCTAGAAGACTTAGTTGATGCATTTCTTTAAAAAAATGCAAAGTGTAATAGAATTATCCCTTCATCTCCAAAAGAATAACGCAACTGAAGTAACTTACCTACGGATCTAAACTCTTGTAGCACGTTTACTCTCGTTTACTCTCCGCGATTTGTTAATCCTCTGTGGCAGAAGTAATCTCAGACAGTGTTTGTAGGCCAGCGACAGAATAATGACAAGACGAGAAACATGAATTTTCAACGAAAGCAATTCCACACGCAATTTGCTTTATGCTCCTCAGTTACTCCATCAAAGTGTAATTTACGTTGATTATGAAGCTGCAATTCAATTAATATTTCAAAAAGCCAACTTTGTGGTTAACCGCTCAATACAACCACCATAACAAGAATGACAGTCCTTTAGGAGGGGTGTAGCAACAGATAAGGGTCACTTCAATTCTGATGAACTTCCACTGATTGGCATATGGTTGGTTCAGTTGATAACACAATCAAAACTGTGGGTGCAGAAAGCAGTCGAAACAACAAAGTCCGGAGTCATCCATTTTTATCTCTAGCGTTTCTGTAATCCAACACTATTCATTATGAAAATCACTGAGGCAAGATACAGCAAAATATCCTAGAAGGAATGCACATTGTGTCTTGCCAAATTAAGCCATAGCTAAGAATTAATGGAGATTCATACTTAGAACAAACAAAAGCGAGCTTCAGCGACATTTCTGACGTTACGCGATTTCCTTTCTCTTGTAAATGATATGCTGTGTAAAAGAATGGACGAAAGTCAAATGTTTCGTGTGCGGATGTAAGACCGCATGGCGACGTAATGTTATGTCATCATGCGGTATAGCAAGAGATATCCTGTTGCTGAAAAATAATGCCAACTTAGCTCAGCAGGCTGTTGTAAAATAGAAAGCAAATACAACAAAAAAGGATATATGCTCTTTTTACAATAACAAAGTATATAAGAATATATTGATGCTCAAAAGTGTTGAAACTTAAGCATAGTTGAGCTTATTAATGTGACGTCACAGCAATGCTATTTTTAGATTATTCTGATTTTAGCTTCAAATTCGGAAAAAGCGCTTTGCAATAGTTACTACTGACAAATTTCAGCTCGATCTGAAAAATAATGACCGAGATATAGGCATTTGAATGCTGGCATAGTTCCTATCAAATTACTGTATTTTGAGGCTGGTTCAAAATCTTCGGAACCAGGAGAAAAATACAGTGGTTTGTATGGCAAGTGTTCTGTCTTCAAATGGTCGTATATCAGCCTATTATGACAATGTTTGGCTAAAAATTTCAAGAGATGCCTATTTTATGGCGTTCTTTCACTTCATGAGGTCTAAATATACACTCTTTTTTTTATAAGAATAAAGTCTATAAGAATATTGAGGCTCAAAATTGCTAAAATTTAAGAATAATTTAAGAATATTGCCAGGCTCAACCTTCATCAAAACTAAAATATTTTGATAATCGAATCAAATTTAATTAAGAGTTTCCTCCCAAAACAAAACATTTGTCACTTTGACGCTATATATATCTATATGTTTTAAAATTCGTTGAAATTTATGGTGAATCAACACATCAAAAATGATTTAATATGTTTCTTTGATCTTAAGGCGAATTTACACCTTGTGTTGAGCAAGAACAATTTAAGAATAATTTAAGAATAATCTGAGGCTCAAAACCGAAAATTTTTAAGAATATTGAGGCTCAGAAAAAAATTAGGTATTCTTATAAAAAGAAAAGAGTGTATGCGTTCTATAAATAGATTTGTCTGACGTCATCACTAATGAACTCTAGCACAAGGCTCACGCAAAATTAAAGCTTAGAATTTTATACATTGCTGCCTCTAGACTAGCTTTCACAATATCAATGCAATATTTATTGTTCTGCTCCACTTTATTTTATGTAATGGTGAAGTAAGTCATCAACAAATATTTGAATTTATTTCATAGATATTCAGGTAAAGTTACATTTTTTGCACTTCAGAATAATTCAAGAGTAATTGATTTTAAGTTCAAAATCAGAAAAATGTAAGAATATTGAGGCTAAGTGAAAAGTCACATATTCTTATAGAAAATAGTGTTTTACCAAAGCACGAAAAAGCGGCAACATTCTCTTGACATACTTAAAAGCTTTTTTCATTTAACATATATCCAGATGCAGTTAATGTGATAGGATCTGGATATATATTTCAGTTAACCTTTAGGTCACTATCCGACAATTTCATACTCTGATGAGTGTCGGACGAAAAAAGCTTTTACATATGTCAAAAGAATGTTGCCGCTTTTTCATGCTTTGGTAAAGTTCTGTAGTACCAAAACATTGTGTATTAATAGGTTGATGCTCTAGGTTGTTATGTACCTCCATTTAAGCCCACTGCATTGCAGGCATGTACCTGCAAGGGGAATGAGGGGCAATACCCCTAAATGAAAAATTTTACATGGTTTTACCTCCAACAGAATTATTAACCTGGACATTTACATAATAAAATAAGGCTTTTGCCCCTCCAAAGTGATTGTACAGGCAGGTCTTGCCCCCCTGAGGCATTACTATATTGCCATTCACCTAATTTAGTACAAAAGAGCATAAATCAAACAGGAAGATAGGATTAACACACATCAATAAATTATAGCATGGAGTTTGCTCTCTTATAGGTAAAATGCTTATAAAAGCTTATAAAATGCATAGAAGTCAGTAAATATTGCAATGTGTCCTCATAGATTTAAATGTTACTGATAACTGCGAACTCTAACAGAACAAATCATCTGCAAGTTATTCTATTAAAGTTGATACAACCTAAATGATCTTGACAATAAGTTCCAATAAAATAATTCAAAATTTAGCAACGGCTAAAAAGTGATGAGTTAAAATTTTTCTAAGATACAAGTAGGAAATTACTAATAATCTTACAGTTCTATAAGAAGATGCTATTGTGAAAAGCTAGTACAATGATATGTAAAACACTTATATACATACAATCTACTACTATACCTTATCTGACTTACATATGTACTACTAGGATTTGACGATCAAAGAGCACTCTATGTCATAATAAACATAGGCTTCTTTATAATGCCTTTGTTATGATATATCTATGATGGCTGTTTATTACTTTGGCATCATATATGGTTTCCATAGAGCGAAAAATCAACTACAGCCAGCATGCTGCAATGAGAGCTACCTTCAAAATCATTTATACTTCCCAGGAATGTCTATAAAGATCAATTTGAAAGACAAAAATGCAAATATGCTACAGAGCTGAATGCTCTGGAGAGAAAAATTGGAATTCCAATATAGTTCAGTAAGAGAGCTTAATGAAATGCTATGGAAATTACAATGTGAAAACTTCTAGAAATAAGTCATCATCTGTTAAATAGTATGTACCTCTACAGTTACCTTCAAAGCCATCTAAATATTTGTACAATTTTCACAGAAAAATTACTAATATGGTTTTGTTCTATGTCTTCTATCATAGATCTCATACTGCTGTCTATCCCTTCTAATTGGAGAGTTAAAAAGCCCTTCATCACTCATTCTCTTATGATAATTTTGCATCATCAGTGGAAGAATTGAGCCATTACTAACTGATCTTTGGAGCGAAGGGTAGCTTCTGCTAGGAGCCATGTTAGGAGTTCTACCATAAGGACTTTCATCAACACCAAAAAACTGCAAGCTTGGAGTTCTGGTCATTTCATTGAATGTTCTTAGGTTCCCCAAATTTTCATCAGAGGAAGCATTCAATTGGTTAGGACTCTGGCCTTGACCACCAGGTCTAGAGTGATCAGTTGGGTGTTGAGGCTTACAAGATATAGCACGGCCAAACAGTTTCAGACTATTGAACAGCTCACAAGCATAAGGCACTGAACATGAATCTTGGTACATGACAAACCCAAAGGTTCTTGGCCTACCAGATTCTCTGTTGATTGGAATCTTCACACTTGCCAGAGGTCCAACCTAATAGAGGGAAATTACACAATTTCTAAACTACTGTAAAGATAATAAAAGATAACCTAATAGACACACCAGAACCATGGACACTGGAGGACAATAAAGTGGGGAGCACACATAAACAAAAAGTGACTTAATGGTAATACTATGGAGACATGGCTAATAGCTGACAAAGCTGTGCAGCTTTGAATTGACACCATCTAAGCGAACAAAACACTAGAAAATATATCTTCCTACTTCCATGGGAAATGAACTTTCTATTTTCATAAATGTTTTCATTGGAACTAAAGTCTGCCTCCATCAAAAGGCAACCCATGCCCTACTGACCACCTTTGCAAAAGAGGAAAACTTGCCTCCGACCCTTCTTATGTGACTAATCGGCCTCCAGTTTACAGATATTTTACAGTACGTTTCCTGTAACTTCCTGTCAATCAACTTTTTATTAACAACCTATCTGCTCTACAGAAGCTCTATAAATTGGAAAAAATATACATTCTATGAGCAAAATATACCCTCTAACAGAATATGATGCTTATGCAGTAGCTAACTTCAATTTCATTTCAGGGCAAAAATTTTAATAACGACATGATTTTTAGGCCATAAACATTACAGATACAAAATTGGGTCAGTTCAATGGAGTTTTCTTCACTTGAAGTAAACGGAAATAATTTATTTTTGAACTTCTTTAGAGAGTACCTAGAAGAAAGTTTGCCAAATCATTTTGGTAGCCTTTGCTAGTTGGCTTATTGAAAAATTTAACAGTTGAAAATGGTGCATCCTGAAGACATGGGGTACCAAATTGGTTTGCTTCAATGGGGCTTTCTCCATTTCGAGTAGATAGAATTATCGCTTCTTGCAATTCTTCAGAGTGCCTACAGGAGAGTACTAACTGTAAACTGGAGGTCAATTGGTTCTTACGTGCCAGATTGTACCTAAATTAAAACTTTGGTGTGGATAGAATATAAAAAATATCAAAGAGTGTAAACACTATGAAATATGTAAATAAACACCACGGAATATACCTGCAAGAATAACTCCCACAATATTTCTTCTGTGACATCACTATGCAAGCCACTCACGAAAATTGACTTCGAGGGATCTGTGCACTTGGACTTCGCTACTTTCGACATTGCATTGTCATGGAAACTTTCTCCCGTCTCTTTTGGAAAATCCCTGTCGATTATCAACGCGCTGAGTGTATATACAAGTCTGACTGATACCGTTCAAAATTCACGAAATTTTGAATATCCAAATGGGTTAAAATACCGGACAATGCTTCTTTATAGTAGCTTATGATGAAACTAAATAGCGGAAAAATTTCCCAGATCTTTTTATAATGTATTCTGAAATTATATACCGTCTATATTCTTTACGTTTTATTGCTCAAATACTCAAGTTTCGGCTTGTGTTTTCTAAGAAGCAACTTCTGGCAATCGGACATCATCGGAAGGTTGGACGCTTCATAGTTGACAATTGAATAGAGGCTTTGACTTGAAACGAGGCCAAGAAGTAGTTTACTTATTAAGAATACATAATAAAGTTTTCGTTATATTGATGATGGTACATTAATTTTGACGCTTATATGCCGATAGAAATGGCGATGGGAAAGTCAGAGACAACAGTTAAGCCACAGAGTAAGTCACGCAAGAAGGAAAAGGATATTTTGCCAACAAAGGTTATTTGTACAATTGTTTTGATTCTAACCAGGGTTGCAGCATTCTCCTTTGTTATAGATTTTACAGAGTTAAGGTACTCACCTAGTTATGTCATTATTGTGGGAAATATGCAGTATTTAGTTCCGTTTATACCTGTTGTAAAGAGTATTTTTTGTATAATTTGAGCTTTTGCTTGATCAATTTTAGGTTGTAATGAGAAGACTGCCAGCCTCTTTTACTGAAGAAGAACTTAGAGGGTTACTGGTTGATGCCCCAGAGTTTGATTTCTTTAGATTTGTTCCAGCAGATCAAAGGTAACTTATTTACTTGTAGCTAGCTGTTCTAGTTCATTGTTTCCATAATAATACCAATCTATCACTTCCTGGTTTGGCAGTGATGGGGCTATGAATATAACCTGTAAATCATGATGAAACCTTGTATGGAATAGTGAATCCATAATGTACTCATTCTTTGTAGAGCCAAAGTTGTTATGCATTGAGCTGCAAGAAAGCTAGTTATTGTTGACCAATTTGTAGATGACCAGGGTGCATTTTGTATAGACCTCACACCAGAGGTACACCAGTAGCACCTCAGGTGTATGCCATATATGAAGGTTGGTGTACACCTGAGGTGTAAAGATCAAAAGAATCATGCTCCAAGATTTGCATTTTATTGCACCTAAGTGCATGGAATGCACCTTGGGTAGGTGATAATACAGCGCCACAAAGACTGCAGTAATCTGATCTTTTCTTTCTGAAATCATAGGGTTTTAATTTGAGGCATTCTGTATTGAGATTTGTCATGTCCAATTTGGTTTGCTAGTATTTTGACTACAGGTTTTAAAGTTTTTATTGAGCAGAAGTGCTAAGATTTTTCATTGATGGAAATTGTGCTGTAACTAGGGACTTTTGAATTAGATGGGTTTTGTTGTTTTTAATAAATGCATTGGAATGTAAATGGAATAATAATCACCTTCTTGGGAATTTTCAAATAAAAATCAGGAAAGATATATGTGCTGAATTTGCTAAGCATTTTCAAAGTAGCCAAGTATTTTCTAAGCGTATAGTCTTTGGTCAGCAAAATTTGCTAACTATTTGTCGACTTGATGGTCTCCTGGCCCCCCCCCCAATAGGTACCACTTATCAGCTTCTTAGTTTTTGCTTGAGAATGAAGACACCTACAATACCATTATATGTTGGTGCCAGGCCTTGAAACAAGAGGCACTCAATTGAGTGCAAGTACCTCCATACTTGCTTTGAAAATCCTACTAGCGCAATTATTCAAGCTCCTAGAATTGATTGATCGATTGTTTGTATTAAAGATATGCAATTAAGATAAAGATTTTGTCTGAATCTTCCTTGAACATTCATAAAGCAATAAGTAAATGTTCTTTCCCTCTGTCCTTTGAAATCGAAAGTCCTTATGTATGGAGTCACATTGTGGAAAAAATTGGTAAAACAAATTTCATGCAGTGGCACTAAAATGAACACACTGCTTCACATATTTACTTTTGTTAAAAAATACAAGTAATTAATCTATGAAGTCCCTTTTAATCTCAAAGAATATGGTTAAATATTGCTTTATGGCCCCATAAAAGTGTTTTCATACCCCACACCTCAAACAGCACACCACTGCAAAACAGTGTAGGAGCTTGACCAAGCGCCTTAAGAATTTGAGGAGCTTGATCAATCAAGTCCCTAGCATTTGCTCACTTCAAGGCCTGGTTGGTGCTATAAAAGGCATTTTCATTGAATACCATAAGCCCATAGTTTGTTTTGAATACCCATTTTCTATTTGGTAAGTGATGATGTGAAAATTTTCTCTCATTTTCAAGTCTTGTGCAACATGCCTTTTCAAGAGCATACATCAACTTCAAGAGATTTGAAGATGTAACAGCTTTCCGAAATACGTTTGATGGATATATCTTCAATGCTGGAAAAGGTTGAATAGCTGTGTGTTTTGTATCTTTTTATCAGAATATTGTAAGAACATGAGTACAACTGCATAATATAGCTTGCATAGAAAATATGAATATATAACAACTGGAGCATTGTTGTCAAATAGATCAATAGAACATTAGAAACAATCATTGCAACTGAGAGAATTTTTCATGTTTTTCCAGGAGACGAGAGTAGTGCAGTTGTAGAGGTTGCCCCTTTTCAGGGAATTCCAAAAGAAGGCAGAAAGAGAAAAGACCCTAAATGTGGCATAATAACTAAAGGTACTTGTTTTTAATGCTTCTCTATTTTTCATGTACTTGTGAATCAAGTTATTTACACCCACACAATTCTACTTCTTGCTGCAAAATTCTGGTAAGGGCCATTGTATGGAAAAACCTATCTAACACACCAATGACATATTTTAATATACTTTCCTAGCTGTTACAAAATGACTTCAGTCACAAATGAAGCAAGCTTAACCCTCATAGAAGCACAAAAATGTGCTCACTTTCCCAGATGGAGTTTTCAGTATGACATGCCTGATGTGTATCATGAAAGAAATTTGAATGTTTGAGTTTTCTTACATTTTGCCATCAGATTCTGATTATGAAGCATTTTTGGAAGAGCTTAATAAAAAAATTGAACCTTTTCCAAGTGCAGAAGTTTATGTGGAAGAAATGGAGCAGAATAAATCAGCAGGTAATTTTATCTCTTTACTGTTTATGTTCATAATTGTTAATTGTGTCATGGATATGATGCATTTCTTTAATTTCTTTGCTACTCACTTTGCATTTATTGCTGCTTCCACATTCCAAGAGGGTGAAGTTTTTTGCTACTGCTTTGGAAAACCCCCTTGCGTTTTCAAAAATGGTAGGTATATTGAATCTAACAATCATTATTTAAGTAGCGTGATGACTTTAAGTTTTCTCTAAAATATTGATGGGTCATTTCATATTGGAGATTGTCCTGTCTTCTTTAGAATCAGAGCCCTGGACCTTTTTCCCACTTATATCCTTCTTTTTGAGTCTGCGCCTGGTAGCTGTGTTGCATTTTGCAAAAAAAGCTGTGTATCATCTTCCTTCTTTTATGTGGATGTTTCTGTTCCAGGTGCAGCAGAAAAAGTGCAGACACCACTTACAGAATTTCTTAATAAAAAGAAAGCAGCAAAGATTTATAGCAGACAAAGTGCTATAATTCTGGTAGTGACATTTTCATGTAAATGATATTATTTAAATGTAATATGCAGAGAGCATGTCTTTACTGAGAATACCGAGAGTTATATCTTTATTTTTTAGACATTTCTCTAATTTATGGCACTTATTTTGGACTCTTTCAAACTAGATGACAATTGCTCTTGTTAATTCTTAACAGCTTCTGGTGCTAAATTTCATTTTTTCAATGCAGTTACTTCCATAGAGCATCACTTGTTTGAAAGATAATTATCAAGTACACTAATATATTATAAGTTTATGCAATAAATTCTGTTAGAACTGTTATGCAGCATCAAACTGAACTCTATGATGTCACTGTTTTGATATACACTTGTTTGTGCCAGGAAAATGAAAGAAAAGCAAAGAGGGAGAAAGAGGCAAGAGATTCATCAAAAGTAGGCCTCATAGAGTTTAAGTATTTATTGAAGCTAAGTTTTGCTGCTAAAAAAATTGTGTTAACTTACTTGTTGTGTAAAATGTTGCTAGAACAACCCACTTAATTCTGGATCCAGCTTTTGTTATTGATTCTGTAACTGAATAATTCCTCTCATTTATAGTCAACAAAGGGTGATGAAGCTCAGGGGAAGAGTTCAAGAACAGATAAGTCAGACTAGTAGGTCATGTTGCTATTTTACAATAAGAAGCAAGAGGAAAAATGGTTTCACAAACACTCAATGCACTGTTTTCTAGTGAATTTCATTTCAATGATGTTTGATCTTGGGAATTATATATTTTAGACATTTTTTTAGAGGTGGTTCCTGAATTTATATTTTTAGACAAGAGACCCCTTTGTAGTGATGCTAGTATTTAGATTACAATGCACTCTAAAATCTTTATATTCTTCAAAATGCAAAGTCTTATTTGCCATTCTGGATACTGCTTTATGTTAGTCCATATTGTTAGCTTAGCAATTTTGATACTAATTCATTTTTACTGGTGCCTTTTGTTTGCAGTAGTAAAGGATCTCAAGATAAAAGGAACTCAGAGAGCAAGTGTAAAGAAGAGAGGAGAGATAGAAGAGTAAGTGATTTGGTCTCCGTTTTGATCCCCTTTGTAACCTTATTACTTAATCTGCATGCCCACCTCTCTTGATAATTTAACACCTTCAGACTACTTTAGGATGACGATGTTATACTTTTAGGAATTGTGAAACAGTTTTTTGCTTCATCTACAGCAATTTGCACTCGACTGTTCTTCTTTATTCGTTGATAATTCTCATTGTGAGGTTTCTGTTATATTCTCGTATTTTTAGAGTGGGCCTAGCAAGAAGAACAAATCTGAACGGGAGAATAAGGTTGGTATCTATTTTTTCTCTTGCAAAGCCATACTGGGAGAGGAGACTATTGATTCGCCCAATAATCTGCTTGTTAACCCCTGAATCCATGTACATCTCCCAAGCATTGGCGTCAAATCTTGATTGGCTAACAAAGGAATCACCATAGAAGGATTCCTACCAATAATCTTGCGAGAATTCCTTCGAGATTGAAGGTGATTCCTTTTTTAGCCAATCAAGATTTGACGACTATGCTCATCTTCCACCAATGCTGTAAATTTTCTTGACTTATTATTTTTTATACATTTTTTCTCATTCTCTTTGAACTTGCAGCATGTTTTCGCGTAGCAACAATAGATGTACAAGAGGAAATAAAAAAGTGAATTAAAAGTATGCAAGAGGTTTTTTATCTTTACCCAAAATTATGTTCTGTTTTTATCGTTTTCAGGATCAAAAGAAAGTGGAAGCTGAAGACGAAAGACCTTTGAGTGCGAGATCTGACGGACCAAGACGTAGTGAAGGGAGAATAAACAAGAGGGAAGAAAGGAGACATCCAAATGATAGGCGAAGCTACGATGAAAGGCGTAATCGGGATGAAAAACGAGATGAAAGAGATCATAGAAAGACTTATGAACAAAGTATGATGCAATTTACAAAGTTTTTTTAGTGTTTGAGTAACTACTATCTCGGTCAGCCATCGATCGCATGTACTACATGATATGCATCTGCACCACTGCATTTTTATCAGAGAATTCATACTTCTGATCAAATCTTTCATCTTTTCCCTCATACATTCAGTTCTATTCTTAAAATACCATATAACGTATGAAAGAATGTAAAGAACATTTAGTCCTGTGTTTACATTTCCAGTACATCAGGTGTAAAAGAGGAACACCCTTCAGCAAATAAAACTGAGCTTAAAAGGGGACCCCCTCGTTTGAAAGCATACAAGATTTATAATAAATTCAACATAGTCTGCTTCTTAATAGCAATATTGATACTCAACCAGCTTAAACTAATATTTAATTCGAGAAGTAAAGAGGTTTGTTTTGACAAACTTGTAAAAGGCAGGTAAGATTTTGACCTTCCTTTTTCTAGACTGTTAGGTTATTTTCAGTTTTACAAACTTCCGAGAGAAGCGCTTCTGCCTATAAGAGGTAGCTTTCAATGGTGATTTTTAATCTGCATGCGTCAATGCTAAATTCTTTTTGTACTTTAATTTCGTAGAAAAATCATCCCGAGCTGATCCGACGAAAGAGGGTGAGCAGCCAGTACGAAGAAAATCAATCGAATTTGAAGATCCGAGTATAGTTGCTTTTGGAAAATCGGTTGATGGTGGAAGCAAGAAGCAAGTAAAAGATGTAGTAAAAGGAAGAGAAGGGGAGAAAAGTGAACAACAAAAAGATAGGGAAGGAGAGAGAGGAAAACATATCGAAGGATTAAAAAGCGACAAACCGATGGATGAAGCAGATCGAAAAAAGAGAAATAGAGTATGCTATGATAGTTTATACTTTCCTTATGTCTTGTAGTTTATCTTCAAGTTGCATTGCATATTAAACCTTCCAAGAACCATGGATATCAATTTGCGTTGATGTGAATTGCTGTTCGGCCCTCGTTGTTGCAAATTCCTTCAGAATGCTGGAGATACTGTATTACTGTGACTTATGACGTAGGTTGATCATCCATGCTAGTTTTCGCATCTAGCCCTCAACTGCGATCAAACTGACTACGACTTTTAACCGAGATCTTTATTGTTTGAAGGAACGTCCAGAAATGGCAGTTTATAGGCCTCCTGTAGCAAGGCAAGATAGAGGAAAGGGGAAAGGTATGAGTATATTATGGATGAATAAATACTCTTTCAACTATTGATTTCATGAAATGTTTGTTTGTTTGATGATATGTTAATTAGACAGTTGATACATTTGGCCCCTCGTCTTGTTTTCTCCCCTGTACTTCTTCCCTCCCTCTCTCATTTGCGCAGTCGCTCTCATTCCTACTTTTGCTCACTCACTTTTTCACTCAATCACACTCTCACTCTCTCAATAAACTCACTAATTCACTAACTCATTCATTCACTACCTCACTTACTCACACACGCTCATTCACTCACTCCCTCACTCACTCTTTCCTTCACTCACTCACGCACTCGCTCATTCACTCTCTCACTTGCTCATTCGCTCTTTCACTTGCTCACTCACTCACTGACTCCCTCACTCACTCACTCGCTCGCTCGCTCGCTCGCTGTCTCACTCACTGACTTCTTCACTCACTCATTCACTCACTCATTCATTCATTCATTCATTCATTCTTTCATTCACTACTTATTCATTACTTTCTACTGTGGACATCTACTTTTTTTGAATGTTAGCTTCCCACTCTCAACAATTCCCCTCAATAGGCATATAGCTTCTGTGCTTCAATTGCAACGCTTGTCCACATACTACTTCACATGTTTCTTCAATGCACTAGATGAGCGCACTGGCGGTGATAAAAGTCGAGTAAAGTCACCACCTGGGACAAAGTCACCAGATAAAAAAGATCGTTCATATGAGAGACCATATAGAAAAGATCGCCCTCGATCAGGCCAGAAGGATTCGGAAAGAGATTATGGAGAAAAAGAAAGAGAACGTATGAGAGAAAAAGAGAGACGGAATAGGGAACAGGATCGTAGGGACAAGGACAGAGAAAGAGAGAAGAAGAAAGAAAAAGAAAAGATGAAAGAAAGTAGTTCCAGATAGGCAAGAATTGTTTGTTGTACTCAATGATATCATTGGTTGTACTGAGGAAAGGACGGAATGTTGACTGAAGGTAGTGAAGAATCAAAGCTTTGCTCCACGTTCTTTGAATTTATTCTTTGGATTGTAAATTTTTGTTTGCTTTGTGTATAAAGTAGTAGATTTCACAAATTGTCGCGAATTATGAATATCTGAATGATATAGAAATAACTGAATTTATTCAAAATCTCCTGCAGATACACTTAGCTTTTATATCCGAAAGCTCGTTGCGTAGCGTGACAGACTCAATTCTGAAGAGAACAAGAAATTTTATCTGCAGCCAGAAATTGGCCAAATCCACATTTTGCCATCAGTTACTACTTTTATGTGTTCTACGCTTCTGAAATACATGTAGAATATAATTCAATCAAATTCACTCTTTGACATTGCTAGGTCGTCTGTTCTTGTTTTTATTCTTGTTGCTCTCGCTTTGTTGAAGTTTCCATCTAGGACTGTACACCAGCAAACCTTTACCTCCACATGTCTAGAACAGAAGCCTTTTTCGTTATTTTTTTTAGCTCATTTACATAGCAGTAATGAGCGAGGTGGCATAGTGGTTAGAGCGCATGCCTCCCGTGCAGAAGGTCTAGGGTTCGAGCCCGACTCGATGCTCTGACTAAATGCTCGCTCACTGTTCACCCAGCAGCAAATGGGTACCCGGCGGCAACACTGGGGAGATAAAGGCGGCGAGGAAAGGAACTGGCCAGCCTACCTCACATGCCGATGGCTCAGCATAAGTGTCCTCTCTAACAGGCACTCTCCTACGTACGAAAGTATACGGGACTACCTTTTTTTACATAGCTGTAATTGTACGAATAATGTCAGAACGAAAATCTAACACCTGAAAATTACCGATATATTGAAGTTAATATAATCATCCAACTGAAATTTATAGTACTTCTTATCAATCAGCGTAGAGAAAATTGACAGAGCAATTGAGGATATTGAAGGCGCAGCTTCCAATTTCTGAAAATTTGAAAATTACAGTGACGAAGAAGCGAGCATTTTTGTTTGATTGCACTTCCATCCATCGTTCCAATTAGACATTTCCAGTAGTTTAAAATTCCAATAAAAAGCATATATACACTGAAAGATATAGGAAAATTCCATCGAAGGAGCACGTATACACCACGCTTTTGCCTGACATCCAAACGATCTTTGAAGATTACAGATGACTGTTTATGATCGCTGAGGATCTTGGGATGCCACACGTCAAGTAGCTAGCGATCCCCGGCTTGATGCTTTTAGTTCACATCAACTTCTATGGTTATTTTCATCCTAGCAGTCACCTGTTACCATATCAAGAGCCATACCAACAAGGAGCATTGTAGCCTTTCAATGTGGGATAAAATATTTATGGAGCTACCCAGCATAGTAGTAGGTCATTTTGAAAGGGGTATACCGGGGAATCTCCCGGTTTCCCACCTGGCTTTGAAAATTACTAGTTAAAGATGAAAGGAAATTAGTTGGCAATTTTTTGTAAAGGAGACTTGATAAAAAAAAACTAGTGTACAAAACTTTTTCCAACTGTTCTTGGAAAAAAATCTGTATTTTTATTTGCCATGTTTACCATCTAAAAAGCCCCCAACTTTTTCTGAATAATAAACTGAGGAGAGGGATTAGTTAATTCTGAAACTTCTTAATAATGGCAGTGCCACAACAATTAGTCTTATAATGGTAGTGTCACAATAGCAGAGTCATGGTAGTGTGGAAATTAAGCTGGGATTTTCAATAAAGGAAGTCAAAATGCTGAGTCTATTCGTCCTCTAACTAACTTTCTATTATCTAGCATCTGGATATATATTTCGTTTAACCTTTAGGTCGCTATCCGACGTTTTACATACTCTGACGAGTGTCGGACGAAAAAAGCTTTTTTCTGTATGTCTAAAAATGTTGCCGCATTTTCGTGCTCTGGTTAAGTTCTGTAGTACCAAAAGACTATTACCTTCATAATGTTCCTCGTCGTGGTTATCATTCGAAAATTTATATTGAAGCTGCAGTTTCCAACTGATGTCTCAAAAACTTTTGAATTTGGACCTACTCATTCTCCCAGGTTGGGTGTGGCTGAAGCTAGCCCAAAATCAACACCCTGCACTTCGAGCAGGTCGGGACTACATTATCTGCTCGATAAGTAGAGCCTCCATGGGACCGAAAAAATTTCCACTTATCAAATTTTCCAATTATCTGATTCTTCTGGAAAATGTGGCATTTACGAAAAATAATAAAAAGTTCTTTAAATATGCTACAGCTGATAGGAATATTACTGTATCTTGCACATTTTTGCCATTTATGGAATCGAACTCCTCGCATGTGGCCGGCTTTATTCTTAGCAACAGCATACTTCATTGCTGTAGCTATACAATTGAAGCAGGGACGTAGGAACCGTGATAATCAGAGGGGCGGGCCATGGCCCCCCACTTTTTAGCAAACTATGCGAAAGTGTCCCTTCCAAAACCCAAAGCGCCCCTTCCTGGAGACACAAAAGCTCCCTTTCTAAATCCAAAAGTGCCCTTTTCACATAATTTTTGTGCCCTATTTCTTAACACGAGATGAGATCCAAAACAATGTTTGCAATGATGGCTTTCTATGAACATGATTGCAAGCATTGTTTCACAACAGTCCCTTATCTATGGAGCAGGCTTTGCTATTATCGGTCAATGTTCCAGGAAAAAATACAATAGGAAATATTTCTGGACACAATATCAATGCAGAGGCAGGGCCACTATTTCCAGTGGCAGTGGTGTACATACAGTGACGTACATGCATAGGAGGAGGGCAACAGGGGGGCTGTAGCCCCCAAGTTGGGCAAAAATCCGTGTCACTCAGGCAAATTTTCTGAAAGAGCAATAGGAAATTCGGGCAACTTTTCTGCCAGCTCTCCAGCTCTATTTGAAATTTCGGGCAGAAAGTTTAGAGGACCCCTAAAATTGACGTACTCCTATCCCATGCGTACATCCATAGCTTTGGCGTACAGACAAGGTCGTCATAGCTTTTTCCTGTTTGGTCTACATCGTCAAAATTCGATGAAAACATGTTAGGGATCCAGTTTTTTCTTCTCACCATAAAGATCAGAAGAAAGCGATGTATATTCTGTTCTGCTGAAGGAAAGTCTCCGACGTTCAAGAGGGCGTGACCTCCAAATTTTTTTCTGGGGGCAAGCCCCCTAGTTTCCTCCTGTTCCTTTAACAAGTGTTCTTTCATGGTTATAGCGTACCACCTACTTTGTCTCCTTCCAACTATTAAGCGTGTAGGCTAGATGATCCAGCATATGCTGTTAATTACATGAACTTTGGCTTTCGTGGTCATTACACTCCCCGCAAAGTGTGAATGTGGTGGCCACTGCTTCACAGGTGCAAGTCATTCACGGATTATACGTAGTATGAGTTGTGGGTGTGGCCATTTAATTGGCGTGGTTATGTGCCTCTTTTTGACGTGCCCCCCACTTTTTAGGGCCTTCCTAAATCCCTGAGTTGAAGCCTTGTAATTGTATACAAGAGTTGCGCAATTTTAAGTCTTGCGGAAGGCTGCACCTCTACCATTTTCGGAATGTGACCACTGATATAGTTGTTTGTGCTCCTAAGATGGTTTTTTGGAAAATTTCCACTTATGCGAATAAATGTCGTTCATTGGACCAACAAGACAGTTCTAAATTTTGAAGGTTTTACATATCAAGGGCTCCATATCGAGTCTTCGACTAAAATAAGAGGGATCTGTTAGAGCATTTCCATTGGTTCTAGTAATGAAAGTTCGAAGGATCAGGAGTTCAACTTATTGAGTGCATATACTGTATGCTCTTTTGTGCTTAATTGTAGGGGGTCGAATTAGCAAGGAGGTGGATATTTTCTGGATTTTCATAAAGGGGAGGGGTGGTAATATAATGAACTAACGGGAAAATTGCAACAACCCTGAGGGAAATAGAAGAATTGATGATCCCACTGGATGGTGTTAAGCGAAAATTGGATTGAGTGGTAGACAGTTTTCCACATGACAAGGGTTGTGAAGAGCTTGATGGAGAGTTGGCTCATGAATAATAGGATGAAAATGACAGCGAAAATTTTGCTGATAGTGATGATGCCCACATTTTGCTAAAATAGGGGGGTAATTATGAAATGCTATGAAAGGTGAAAAGTTTCAAAAATTGTAATACGACCCCCCTAGAATTAACTACAAAAGAGTATCCCCGTGCTCTAGCGCCCCATGGGAAAGAATGAACTGACTTTTGATACATACGTCATACAATACGTTAGTGCATAGGTGTGATCTGGAGCAACAACAACGCAATTCACAAACACGCCATTTCATGGTGGAAAAGCTGAATCCGTAAAGTTATTGCGGGAAGCTGCGCAATCAAGCATTAGCCGGAGCTGTCATAAGCACTGTCATAAAGGAGAGAAAGGTGAGATTGGCGTTTGCGCCAGAATTGAATCAAAACGCCATGGGCGAGGATAGATAGAGAGCATTGGAAGTTGGACGTAGCTCGTTGTGTTTCGGCGAACTCCTTCACTCGTTGACGGTAAGAATAATCTCGCTCACTGGAATTCTAATCTGCTCAATGTTTGGACTGCCTTTTCTACTATTTCCCAAGCCTTTGCAATAAACTAGCAATTTAGCAACATTATATGAAATAATATTTTATTGAAACAACATGAAACGGTTGCCAATTGATGTTGTAAACAATCAAAGATCCTACCTGATCTTTTGAACTATGCGCAGGAGAGTGTGTGCATACGGATTGTTTTACTTTCGCTTTAACTTCATATATTCCTTCTAGTTTCATTTTGTATCTCTTATTTTAGTTGCGTCCGTCTTCGGTTCAATTAGAGTACAATACATTAGGCGGAATTGCCTCCTACTCTTTTGCACTTGGCTTCTAGCTGGCCTTTTGATAATAATGGCGGTAGTGCAGACGCTGAAAGCAACAGCACTAACATCAAATGCAACAGCTCCCGCTCCAATTTCTGGATTTAGAACACTAGAGAGCCAGGTTGCTGGGCATTTTGCACTACGGAGCAAACCATGTAAGTCTAGTCAAGACTCTCGTGAAGGGTATAGGGAGGGGGGTGAGTGGCCCACTTCCCAACGCTGAAAAGAGCCTCTTATTTGCGGGGCACCGCCTTCTTTTGAATGGTAATTTTTCATTGCTTTGTAAGCAAAAGTAGTTTAGAGATGCTCTTAGTCCAGATAAATTCAAGAATCAGAGTTGTTTTGGAGTTGTTTGGCACCAAGCTAGCTTGAACTTCAAAAGTTAGGGGCCATCCACATATTACATCACACTAATTTTGGCATTTTTAGACTCCCACCCACCCCCTGCCACATTTTGCAACAAATTCAAAACTACCTACCCACCCCCACTGTGTGATATTGCATGAATTTCAATAGGATATTTTTATGCTTTCATAATAATGTGATATGTCTTTTTGGCTTCAAAATGGCATCAACATAAAACGACTGCCTTATTGTTTTTAGAGATTGTATCCCCCCCCACACACAACATGAAGTGATAACCCTGATTTGATGTTTCTTGTTGTCAAGCAAGGTTGTATTTTAAAATATGTTTGGGTTACAAATGTTTTGAGAATCTTCATTGCTTGTTTGTAAGGCCCTGTAGGTGGATTTGCCAAGACTTGATGGTAAAAGATTCCCCAACTTCTAGCTAAAGCAGTAGTTTGTTTTGTTTCATAGGTTTCTTAGTTGACAAAGATGGATATGTATTAAAGATGGTTGACTTCACAAGATCAGGATCAACAGGATTTGTTGAGACTGCATTTTTTGAAAGTATATTCAATTCTGATGAATCAGAAAAAGACTTTGTGGAACTCAGAGAGTTTCTTCCTTCATACCATGGTCTCCAACAACTGAGCATTGGTGGAGAACATTGTATCCTAGTCATATCTAGTTTGTAAATATCTTTACTGTGCTTGAAGCTTAAACAAGTTTAGAGTCATCTAGTAGCTTGCATTTTTGCCTATATGTGGAGCATATGTTGCTTTTTCAAATGAACATGTTATAGTGTTAAATCTTGCTTTCATAAACAAGGCCATTGTGTTGCTGCCTCTCAATTATTTGAATAGTAGTTTCTGGAATATTAGGCGGTGTCATGAGCTCATGCCTTCACATCCCTACACCACTCTGAGGCCAGTAGTTTATGTAAGCATGGGAGTGCCACTCGCAGGTATAAAATGCCACACTCCATGCTCTGCAGGTACATATCTACATCTGTGTTTAACCCTCTCTTGAATTTTATTTTTCTGCAGGCACATTTATGAGTGCTTGGAATGAGGCCTGACACCACCATAAGATTTTTTTATAATTTTTGTTTAAAATAGAGTAGGAGGAATTTTTATCTTTTAGTTTTATTCTCTTCTCACAGTTAAGTTAGAAATTACATAGTGGTTATAAGGTACAAGGGATCTAGGACTTGAATATGGAAATTGTATATTTAATACGTTTGTACTTCAATGTTATTGTTTAGTTTATCAGAAAATTGGAGATTCTTCACGGCAGGGGCACATAGCAAGCTTTGGTGGGGCAGGGGGAGCCAGGGGGAGCCAGGGGACCATTGCCCCCCAAATGTCAATATTTTCTATAGCAAACAATAGTGTTAAGAAACTTTTCACATTAAGAAGACTATAAAGGACCCCCCTAAAGTCCAGCCCTGGATCACCCCTGCTCAGGGGCAATGATGAAACTGAAACTCTATATGCATGAAACTGAAAAAATGAAAGAGAAAGGGATGTTTTTAAATTCATTTCTTGGAGTTTACCCTTATAGTTTTTGATAATGATAACTTACTTGTTGGAATTAGGCTCAATTGACAAGGACAATAAAGGATAAAACTCAATCCTAGTTATGAGACTCCCTACACCTTGAAGTATTGGTTAGCCTTATCTCCTTCACTGTTGCATTGAACAGTAGTGGTGTGCTGGCTTGGGGGGCTATGGGCTTGTGTCCCCCTTGAGAAGAATTGCCAAGGTGTGCTATTACAGCAAAAACATTGTGGCATATATCAAAGTGATAATTCTAGGTTTGAGTTGATATTGGGGGTGGTATATTTCTCAGTTTTGAATGTGCCCCCCTACTAGATGTTCATACTCTCCCAGCACATCTGATTGTTTGCCTAAAGCAGAGTTTTAGTAGGCCATTGTTGTTTTCTTAACAAAATTTAGTTTGGTATTTGAAGCTTGAAAACCTTGTGTCTGGTTTTGCAAAACCTTCCGTTATGGACATAAAAATTGGGCAGATAACATATGACCCATTTGCAGAACGTTGTAAGGCTGAAAGAGAAATGTTAAAATATGAATTTCAGGAAGAGCTTGGATTTAGAATTTTGGGGAGCAAGGTATGGATACCTCTTTTCTAGTTTTCAGTATCATTTCTAAAGTTTTCATTGAAAGTCTCAATTTGAAGTTCTCCATTGCTATTTCAGTCTTTGCTTTTTCAACCTATTAAGGTTTGAATTTGTTGCCTTTCAGTCTTTTAAAATTAAAGCTGGTATCACTGAATTTCTGGATAAAAGTGTTGGCAAAAAGCTGAAGCCAAATGAAATTTTATCATGTTAGTATATCATTGATATTTCTGATGGGGCGAAGTTGTATTCTGTTTCCATTCGATTATCATTAGGGTTACTTCCCTATTTCCACCATTAGCTTTTTTATTCTGATGTAAAGCAAATAGGTCTTTAGCTCTTCTCTCTGCATTTTCAACTAAATTTATCATAAACGTCTTCTTTAAGTTACTACCATTTCTATCTGTAAACTGATGTCAGGCTGTACTATTTCCTTTGCAATAGTCTCTAGCGACACTGCTCGTTACTCGTAGAAGCTGGACCATTTCGCAGCTTTGATTGAGTGACTTAGTAATCATTCCTTGTCGATTTTATGCATTTTTCGGTGTGGTTTTTGGTATATTCCACGTCATTGTCGACACAAATATCCCAAAAACTGTGGTGTGTGCATGGAAATAGAATGTTTTAACTAATATTATGTTATACAAAAAATGTGATGTTGTGTTATATAATCTATATTGATGCTGTGTTACAGTTATGTTTGAAATGTGGGAGAGGCATGAAGATGTGAGGTTATATTAATTAAGCCAGTGGAACAAATTAGAGTTGCATGAAGGGGTGTTAGCTATCGGTGTCAGATTTCGAGCCTGGTTTTAGTTGCAGCTGTAGGATTATACCTGCTTGTAACGATATCAATTTTCGTTTTTATCTAGACATATCGACTTTCCTGGATTTGAAGAACGTACCAGAAAGGGCCCGCCTCGTTAGTGAGATCATTTCCGCGCTAGATAGAATATTCCAATGGTTCTCGCACCAAGAACGGATCAAATTTTATAGCAGCTCAATTCTGATTGCGTTTGATGGTGAAAAAACTCAATACAACTCTTCCTCAAGAAGAGAAAATGGCAGTTCAGTCCAAAGAAGTGATGTCGTTTGTGCAGAAACAGATTTCAGTATCTCAAGGAAGGACGTAGTTGTGCGTTTGATTGACTTTCCCCATACATACATCGATTTGAAGGGCCAAAAATCTTTGGATGTAAATTATATATATGGTCTTAAAAATCTGATTCAAATATTTAAACGTCTGGCATCACTTTACGAGTAGGAATGTAGGAAGTCTGTATCTGTGAGGATGTGAGCTATTGATACAAGTCGTACTTTACTTCCATAGCGCAATAACAAGATTCGTCAATAATGAAGCATTTGAAGAGAACTTTATATTCCTAGGCCACTTCTTTCATAAAATCTTTGCAGATATTTCCGTTTTTCCACGGAAGATGTGACGTGGCCAGGTGGGAAACTTGGAAAATTCATGGTGGTTACTGTAGATGCAAGTTACTTCTTTACTGACTAGGGCCCCACAGTGAATTCCCCCCCCATGAATGGGCCCTCATTCAACAGATTTTCCCGGTCCTTTTCTGGAGCCATAATACACCTGCTCCTCTGTACACCCTGTTTTGAAAGCTTTATTTTTACAGTCACTAAATACAATTCACTATTTCTAGGTAATTTACAATTGGCTACTATTGTTGTTCTGTCATAGATGAAAATGCAAAATTATGAATGTCAAGAATAAAAGTCACAAGACACAACATAAATTAAAGCTATAGGTTGGCCATTCTTCCGCATTTGCAAAATATATAGAATGCAAATAGGACTAAAGTTCATGGAATATTTATGTTCAGATTCGCTGAAACAAAAATTGAATTCAGTGCATTGATTTTCACGCGAAGTTGCATCTTTCGTTCAAAAGCCAAAAAGAATTTAAGAATAATTAAAAAACTTTTAAATCTTAAAATATTTTAAGAATAATCGTTGACTCAAAAATAAAACAGAATTGAAGAACTTTGAGGCTTTTAGCGAGACGTTAGGTATTTATAGGAAAGAGAGTTATTTAGCTACCAATTGGTTTGAATCCTTTGCATTGAGAATAGAGATGGGTGGAATTCCTTTAAGCAGTTTGGTTGAATGTGAATCTAGAATTTAGAGCTCTCATCTGTAGCTGGTAAACATAAGAATTTAAATCTCTTTGATTAGAGTTCATATCTGCATCCTCCCATTGCAGTTATATAGATTTATATAATTCAGAGTTTACGATGATTTAAAGTTATATTTTTTAATAGAGCTATTTTCTTGTATTACGTGATGCATAAAATTCCAAGGAAAATTTTAATATCTGAATTGGATGCTTGGCTTGGTTCGTTGGACAGTGACTTTATTCTGATTGGATTAGAGTCAATTAATTTCATTTTTTGATGTTTCATTTTGTTTATTGATGTTTAGTATAATGCGCTTCGTATGCTATTAACCTTAGTTGGACGGGATGTTTTGAACTGGAATATCAGGCGCGCAACTAGGGGAAGGGCCCTGGGGGGTCTAGATCCCTTCCCTTTTCACCAAAGCGCCCTTTTTGTAGTACCCCCTCTATTAAAAAATGATAGAAAATAGCAAAAGAATAATTGACCTCCAGATCAACGATATCGTTAAGCCTCCCACAGTAATTCCTCCACTTATGAATCTGCAAAACATGCGACGACCGTATATTCTAACCGGAGTGATGGCCCAGTGGTTAGAGCGTCTACCTCACAACCGGAAGGTCGTTCATGGGTTAGAGCCCCGGCCGAGTCATACCAGACTTTTAAAATGGTACTCTCTGCCTTATCATCTGGCGCTTGATATATGAGAATAGAGTGGGGAAGTTAAACACGCGGAGCTACCAGTGGACTAGGCCCCCCGCTGTAGCTTTCACTGCATTTGCAGACGTGCGGCCTAGGGCTACTGGGAACGGAGGTAGGCGCCGCCCTATGCGCGGGAGGAACTTTGATTTTTTCGTGCCCGTTTTCGTGGATTGGACCACTGCCCTCGAAAATTCCTAGTTGCGCATCCGAGTATCAAGGACAAAAATACAAGTTTCAACTTTTTAGCTGCAGAATCGAGACATTTCTTCTGAAAAATTACATCGGGCATTGAATTTTATTGTTTCTGTTTCCCTTTTATTTGCTCAAGATTTTCTTTCACAATAAATTTGGCTACACATTTCACCCCCTAGCATTCTTCTTTCCTTTAGTTTTTACGATTCAAGCTTTGCCACCTATTCTGTTGTGGTTGCAAAAATTTATTTTTATAAGTAATGCACGCTTTGTCGTAAGAAGAGGATTTACGCCAAGGTAATTTCCAGTTAAGAAAGCTCATTACTTGGTTTTTGAGTTGTAAGGAAATTGATGTGTATACGAATTTAGAACTCGAATTGTCTGTGTATAAAATATTATACATTCTGTTATTGACTAAAATTTATCATTATTGTAAATATATACGCAGTTTTGACACTCTCCTTTAATATCCATGTGCTAAAACATCGGACCTCAAAAATCGTGAAAAAACCAAGAAAAGAAAAAATTCTTTTAAAAACGTATATGCATAGAATAGTCACATTATATTTTGAAGAGTAATGTATATTACGTTGTTCATGTGCTACATTTTACGTAGTTCCCTGTAATTCACTCCTATCAATTATATGGAAATCAATTGTATCTTTGTTGCTTTTGTTCGACATTTAATATCCATAATTGTTGCTAGAGCGTTTAGTGATCACGTGAATAGACCCGCTTATAACCATTGTAAATGGATGCCAAAGACAATTCTGAGAAACGCGTTCCAATGACTTCCTAGACATCATATCCTCTTTTCTATTCCCGGTGAAACACCCTAAGCTTTCCTTATTCGACACGAAATTACCTGGTGCATATGCGCCCTGACTCAACGCTTGCAAGTTTGATTTCACTTCATGTTGTGCGCAAGAGCTGCTTACAAGTTTGAGAAAAGGAAAGTTGCAGCGCATCACTCTACTCGGAAACATTTTAGGCACAATTTTTTCCTGTGATTTAAGTCTCTCTTGCAGTACTAAGTCGGGTTCTTAGACGTTGAACGTGAAAATAATAATGCATCTGAGCTATGTATTATGAACGAAAACTTCATCCCCGTTGAGAAACTAGGCGCTAACTGACTCCCTTCAGTAAACATTTAACAGTGCAACAGCCTAAATAACAATATATCGTAAAGTTCCGCTTGGGCTACACGCATTGCTTTTATACTGTAACTGCTGTAAGCCATTTCTTTCTCCTGCGTGATTAACATCTGGTTGCAGCATAAAAACAGTTGTGAACAGCTCTTGTGATAACATGAAACTTCGAAACCAGAGAACACGTAGGAGCAAATGCCCCTACTTTTTACAAAGTTCTATAAAAAGTGCCCCCTTTCAGGTTGCAAAGTGCTCATTCTTTGCAAGTGAAAGTGCCGTCTGAATGTATGTGGCCTCCCCACTTTCTTGAATGCTTCCTACGTCCCTGTGCGTTAGTACGCCAAGGTGATTCCGAGGAAAAGAAACAGAAAAAAAACGAGCCTTTGACAGCAATTCCTTCTGCAGATCTATTCTTAAAATTCAATATAAATGTCACTTTGATCTGCCCTTATAGACTTAAACGAACACAAACATTTTCTCAACAAAAGCAAATAATCTATATGCTTTGAAAATTAAACACAAATTAACTGCAGAGTTTATTTTTTTTCTGATTTTGGATTTAATATTTTTTCTGGATTTTTCTGTTGCAATCTTTGCAAGCTAATATGAAAAACATAAAAGAGGAAATCTGAAATGCACTTTGCCTGAGCTATAAATCAAGGTAAAAACTTCAAAATTAAATGACTTAGAATGAACAAAAGCGGTTAGTATCAACTAATTTTGCATCGTTGAGCACTGAACGATTGAACATGTCACTTATCAAGAGGAAATAAAATGAACCAGAGTCTTATACAAAGACCTCTTTCCTAATATATACATTTTTTACTGCGTCCCTTTAATCTGTGCCATTTCCCTTGCCAAAGTTGAACACAGTTTGTGCTGTTGCTGCTGTTGCTTCTGCAACCACTTTCACATCTTTGTCCAAACATTTTGCAATGCATCTTACTGCAACTGGAAGTGTACATGGCTCATTTATACCTTCATAACAGAAGTCTAACAGTGCCTCGCTTACAGGATCTAAGTCTGCTTTTGCCAAGTTTGGGATCATGTATGGGGCATCACTTTGGAGTACAATCTTGTCCAGAGGCAATACCCCACTGCTAATGGCATCCCGGAGGTCTTTACCATGCTTCTCTATGACCAAATAGCAAGAATTTAATACAAAAAAATTATTATAGAAAGATCTTTGTTCTGTGTCTTAATGATTCAACACAATACTGGACTGTAATTCCTCTTGAATTTAAAATTACAGAAGAGTATTCTATTCAAGCTATGAACCCATGAGACTAAACAGACTTCTGAATTCAGCATCAGCTTCCTTGTTCTCTCACAGAACTCTTGCTAGCATCTGCTATAGGGTTATTCCATGTCAGATCATCCAGACCATGGACACCCATAATCTCAGAATTCTTTCAAATTTATACCAGTTGCAGGTGTTGTTGAGATATGACAAACATGAAAATTTGAAGGCCTTCTTCATTACCTTTCTTGACGAATTTTGGACAAAAATGACATCATTGCTTTTCACAAGACAATGAGATCATGAACAAGCTCAAGAATTGCACGAGAAGTCTTCCTAACTTTGTGATGATATTTTGAGCAATCTAGAAGAGTGCCCAACTCCATTTTTCGTTCAATCATGGGGTCACATGTATGAAACATGGGGAAGAAGGAATCTTTACCATATCTATCCAGCCACATGGATTTCAAGCCCCACATTTGACTCAAAAGATGTTGAATATCATGAAATTGATTAGCTTTGAGGAGTAATGAAGTTAATTTCTATATTTATCAATGTAAAATGTATATCTGTGCAACTTTTTAAATGAAAATATTATCTGGGTAGAAAACTATGGATTAAAATGTAAATTCAAAATGGAGGATTTTTGGCTTGGAGTGGTGATTTCGGTGAAACTCTAAGATGCCATAACTAGAGAAGGATAATGAATGAGACCTTCACATTTTCATGCTTATCATATCTCAATAACACCTACAACTGGTATAAATTTGAAGAAATTCTGAGATTAAGGGTGTCAAGGTCTGGATGATTTGACATGGAATGACCCTTTAGCTACATTACAACAGAAAGAGGATACGGGACTTGGAATGCAAACTGATATTTCTATCTTACAGGTTTCAATTCAATAAGCACAGCCTCAGGTAATAGCTGTGCAGAAATACCACAAACTGGCAATCAACTTGTAGCATAAAAAATTCAACATTTGCTCTACACTGCTTATCAACTGGAACAAAACATTTATTGTGTTTGATTATGCTTCCAGTTCCCACAAATTTTGCAGCTTGGGAAGGGGTCTTTGACAGGAATTGGTTTTGACTTTAGCATTGCAAGGCAAAAGGTCCTTGCTCAAATTTCCAATTTCTTATCTATGCTAGTTTGAGCCAAATGCAATAGAAATAGGTCAACAAAATCAGGACTCAAGATGTTGCTAAGAAGTCACTTTCATGGTGTTAAATGTGTTCTGTGTAAAATACCTTTGCAGACATAGCCTGTAATGCCAATGTAGAAACCTCTGGCAACATATGCCTTTGCTTCTGCAGGAGTTCCAGTAAAGCAATGAATGATAATTGTTGGCAGTTGATCTTTGAATTTGTCAAGGATTTCAATGACAGCATCATGGGCATCACGATCATGCACAAGAATTGGTTTGCTTGCTTGGCATGCTAATTCAAGCTAAAATAAATACATATTCATAACATCTTAATTTTCTTTTCAAACCTCATGTAGTTCAATATGTAAACTAGTGGTACAACATAAATACCTGAAAAAACCATAACAACAAACACAAAGTTCCAATATAGTAGAAAAAAGATAAGTATATATAATAAATAAGTCAAAAGTCCAACAACTCAAAATTACTCCATGGTCTGTTGTGAGGGCAGAAAGTGTAATCAGTGCATCTAATGGCTATATTCATAACTTTCCAAATAACATAATTTTTGGCAGCCTTGTCTAAATTAAACCATGCATATTCCTACTTTTTACCTATTTTGTAAACAGAGGCCAATGCAACAAGCAGTATGCTATTCACTGGTTCAATTTATGATCCAAAGGTAGTGACTGTTTTATACTCTTCCACATAAATATTGTGTAACTACTGAGCCTCTAGTAAAAAAACTATTTACCTGCTTTTCAAATGCTTTCTTTTGTTCATCCCGTGGTGAGTAGTCCCGATGGAAATCCAATCCAATTTCTCCTACACAGACAACTTCTGGAGCACCGATGAGCTCTTTCATGGTTTCAGCAGCACGATCAGTAAATTCGTCTTTCACAAAATGTGGGTGAATTCCAACGGCTGCATACAGAATATTTGGGCGAGTCTTTGCCATAACGATAGCTGATCTACTAGTGTTCAATCTGTTGCCAGTTACAATCATTTTTTGGACACCAGCAGCCAGTGCTCTTGCAATTACATAATCAAGGCTCTGCTGAAACCTGTCAGAAAAATAACAGATTTTTTCATATAAACCATAAGAATAAACATTCGGGACACTTGGTGTCTTCTAGAGTTTGATCAAATTACTATATTGGAAGCTATGTCTATAGAACAGTTGCATTTAAAGTACTTGAGATTAACTGCCAATGTGGAAAAATCCCCCATATCTATCAGATGATCTAAGCAGTCTAGGAAAATGCAGAACAAATTGGAAATTCTTTGTCATTTTTTCAAACATGATAAACAACTCATTTTCTATTTGCCTGAGCATATATCCAAAAGCAAATCCATTCCTTAAAGTAACATACAACATATCAATGTAGTATAAGAAATCACACCTAACATCAGGAAACTAATGCCCACAAAATTGAACTATATAAGCAAACCAATTAAGTGAGATCTACAATGAGAGCAATTTTAGAACTAGAAAAAAGTAAACAAGTTGAAGACAGACTTACTTGTTATTTGTAAGGTTCACTCCACAGTCAAAGAGTGCAAAAATTTGATCTTGTGCAAGAACTGGCAAACTGTACTTTTGTCTAGGACTAGCTCTGGGTTGACGATATTGTCCACCATTGTAGCCATAATAATTGTAATTGTATGGCGGGTACCTTCCTCTGCCTGATGGTTGTCCTCTTCCACCACCTCGTCCACCTCTTCTCGGTGCACCATTTGCCTTCTTTGGTTTCTCATCTGTTTTTGGCTTTTTCTTAGCATCCTGTTTCTCTTCATCTGCTGTTTCTTTTTCATCTTTATCTCTTGCTGGCTCTATTTTCAGTTCCTTACCATAAAAGTCTATCCCATTGAACTTAACAAGCTGCTGCGCAATGTGTTCTGGGACACTAACAAATCCATACCCCCTTGATTTGCCACCTGCATCTGTAGCCAATTCAACCCAGCATGAGGATCTAAGATAAGAAGTTGCCTCCAAACCAAACAAGTGGCAAATGTCCTCTTTGCTAACACAAGGATCCAAATTTCCTAAAAACAGAACATCATACATATAATTGTAAATACGCCTTGTGGACAAAGAGATGGATGCAATTCATTGATCCAGATGAAAAAACCATCTGCAATCTGGCATCTGTGGCAGTTGATTTCTATTAAATCTCATAAAAACTATAATGATTAATAGTGATTTATGACAAATTATCACAGAAAGTGGGAAATCAGTTCTATAAATCTTGAATAATGGAATGATAAATTAAGGACAACCTGTCCTCTAAAGTGGTAGACTTTTCTAGATCATATTAACTAAATTTGAAAAAATACTGTCTTTCAACATTTACTAAAAAAGTGCCAACTCCTCCTGCTGTAATTCTCTTAAATTACCACAAATAATAAATAAAATGAAGTAACACAAAGCAGCAATAACCTTGTTGAAATTTAAAAAGTTAACAGCATGGCCACTGTATCTTCATAATAAAGATTTTAGGGTACCTTGAAAGCCTGAAAGACTGCACCACCCCCACTTGAGGTCTCAGCATAAATTTACTGCCTGCTCTAAGAGCAAACACAAGCCCATGCCTGACAGGTTTTGTGAAAAAGGTTCCCTAACTTTTCCTATAACTTCTACAACTTTCTCTGACTATTATGATGATATATAACATGATTCTAAACACAATTTCATATATACCTGGTTTTTCATTGCGTGTTAAAAGAAAAAACTGTAAAAATATATAATGTTTTGTTGGCAGCATATATGTTTGACTTTATATACATTTCTCCATAAAATTAATCTAAAATCATCTGCTTTCCCCTGAATATGCATGAAAAAGCCCACAATTTTTGGCAAGCTGAGGCCTTAACATTGGCATTAAGTGGTACTGATCTAGTGTTGAAGCAGAAGTTGACATGGAAATTTCCTGATTAAGTCTAGAAAACATGGGTTTTTAAGGACCTCACAAAAATTTCCCAAGTTTTCATTAAAGCCTCTTGTTTATCCTTTATTTTCCCTGACTACACGAACCTGTCTACTTAGTGGATAGAGTCCTCTATCATAGAGGACGCGCTCAACTGGTGCTACTGTATCCAATTCCTCTTCGCTGAAAAGGAAATGCTACTTTGTAGGTAGCTTCTTCCTTGCATCAATCAATCTCAAAAACAAGTAACTCTCCTTCAAGTCAACTGATCTGGTAATGCTGAATTGCGAGTCCAGAACAAAATCTGAAAATAAGTATCCTACTTCCTTAGAAGTCTTTGCAAACGCTAGCACAAAACTTTCCGAAAAACTCCGAAAATAAATAGCAGAAAAAGAATGGATACTATCCAAGTAATCATAGCTATGAGCAAGCTATTTGTTCAACATTCATTCTCCAACTGCAATGTTATGAAGGCGTATCAACTCTCCACACGTGCAACTACGAGAATTGTATTTGGGATCCCAAACGTGACTTAAATAGCTGGTACACGTCTACTGTCACACGAAAGAAAAGCAGCAGACCTCTCCCAAACTATTAATCTACTAATTAAGCTCCATAAATACTGCCGGGTGAGCTACCCGAAGTACCTCGAGTTCGCTGTTGCTGAAGGAGAAGTAAAATCCGACGCCATTTTCACTACGCTTGAAACGAACGCAAATCAGCTAACACTTTCAGCCTCCAATTATCATATACAACAATTAGACACTTACCTATATAAAATTTCTTGTTTACTGACATGTTGATGTGTCAAAGAATCGAACAAAGTGGCTTTTGGAGAAAGTGCTTATAAGCAGGCTGAGAGGACCTGCCGGACGGATCTACAGAAGGCAAGGCTGCAAAAGAATGTGTATGCAAACTGAGGGGAGAAAGGCATTTATGCACGATACACCACGTGGTATATAGAAGTCTGGATCCAACTCTTCGTTTCTCTCATGGGGAAAGGTCTTACACGGCCTACCCCTGGGGTTTCCGGGTTTCAGAATTTATCATAGAGGAAAAGACATTAGTATTCATAGGAAGTGCTCCTTATTCAATTGAATAGCTTTTAGGAAGCCTATAACTGTAGGAGGGCTGCAACCAGGGCCTATCATAGAGTTGTCTTGGCCACGCTTTGCGGCCTTGGATATCTGAAGTGTGGGCTTGGAAAATAAAAAGTATCATCAACTTTCTCATTTTCATATGTTTCTTGTTTCGCAAATGTCTTTTTGTGTCTTTGTCTGTATATGTTCTATATGAATTTCGAGAAGAGTACGACATATTTTGCGATGTGGCATCAAGCTGCGAAAATTTCCACATGAAATTTTGAATTGCTTGAAGGGCGTTGTCTCAACGAAGCTCAAATTGGGCGAGATCAAGCTCTTCCATATCATAGTATATTTCTTAAAATAGGCCCTGACTGCAACCTTTCTGCCTGAAAGAGCAAGAAGCAGCAAGAAATCTTGTACTGGTTCTCCACAAAAAAAATGCCCGAACGCAATGAATTTTTATCCAACTGCAGTTCCTCTGTTACCCCTTGTCCTATACCTATGCTTGAAAGAAGAGAAGATGTAATAGACTAGTATGCTGGAAAACTGTCGGTTTTACTAGAGAATCCATATAGTTATAAGTTTTTCAAGTGCCGTGCCGTTCAATCATGAAAGGATGCAAGGGTAAAGCAAGGAGAAAGGTAGACTATAATAGTATATAGGTCAGCTGTAGTTAGAGATGGCACCAGGGAAGAAATTTGGGGAGGTCAATGCTGCCATCATGCTGACAGTAAGAGAATTTTAACGGACAATGGCTTTAAAATATGGAAGTGCCAATGGGGGCTCAATGAAACTGTGAAGGATGTTGCCATGTTACAGGGCAATGTTTGTGATGCATTGAAAGATTAATTTTTAATAAATGCTCATGGGAAAAGTACTAGAAGAGGTCAACACTTCCCTAAGTTGCCTCAAATGAAAGCATAATTTCGTCGCAAAGGCTTTTATTACCTAGCAGATAAAGAATTTTATGACTTGCTACTATGATGCAATCAAGACTTCTTTTTAAAAGGTTTTAGAAAACTATGTTACGTCTTCAATCTATTCTATGTCCGGGTTGGACTATACATGGCTTTTGAAATTATTTTTAGATCTTTTATCATTAATTCTTCTATTTCTAGGTTTCAGGACCCTAATTACAACAGTATGCATTGATTGATAGGTTTATCCTGGTAAAACATTCGGTTTATTATTAATATTATTAATGCCACCCCAAGTTAAGGTAGCTGTTCTAATACCATACTAGGTATCTAAGCCTTAGTCCCCTGCTAAAATAGACAGCCCCCCGTAGGAAAGCTCTAGATGCAACTACTGGTATTGTAGGGCAAAAAAGAAAAGTGCTGTAAAATACGTAATCTCTATAGCTTCAAAAACTAAATTCATGTAAAAAACTTTACAAATTTCAAGCATACAAGGTACTTTTAACAAGCTAGTAATGTACAATACAGTAAAATGAGAAATTTGAAAGAAGAATAAACCATGAGGTATTGACAGTGCTATGGAGATGTTTTGTATATAATTGGACATTTGAATCCATGTAAAAATTAAGAAATTTAACAGTACGTCGTACATGAAACCAACGGCTTAGGAATCATTCACCCGTTAAGAAATGCTTTTAAGGGGGAGGAAGTTAACTTGAGTTGCTACGCTATTGTGCTAATCCTGTGGAGAGCTATAGTGCAAAGCGATACGACAGGGGAGGGGTCTCAAAACAGAAAATTTGGCATTACGTAATAGAGGAATGACCCCTTTGGGCAACATTCACTAGTTTTTTGGGGAACGAGGGGTTAGTCAGTGGTTCTACAGTTTTGCAGGAGTTAAAAGCAATAGAAGCTAATAGGTTATGCCTGTTTCTTTCGAAGGACATAAACAAAGTTTAGCAACAGCTTACACTTAATGAATGATATAATCGGCATTACTTCTTCATTGGCAAAGAATTTTGACTCCAGCTTGAAATTCACTCCCGTCAACCATGCAATGTTTTTAAGCAAGTGGTAGGGAAAAACTGGCCTAAGTTTGCTATGGCAAACATTTGTTGATGGAATTCTGTAGTTTAATTTGGTCAAATCAGTTAGGAAAAAACGAATGTGAACAAAAGTTGGCAAACCAAACTCTAAATTTTGAGTGCAAGAATGATAAAATGATGATAATGATGATGATGATCATGATGATGATGATCATGATGATGATTATGATGATGATGATGATGATGATGATGATGATGATGATGATGATGATGATGATGATGATGGTGATGATGATGATTATGATGCTCGTAGTAACTAGTATACAACTGTACCCCAAAATACCTAAAAACTTGATAGCAAAAACTGTACAAATATGCTACAAAGTGTTCGTCCCCTAATAAAATCTGCTTTAAATGCTCCTAACCATCTTCATACCAGTGAAGCTGTAAAGCCCGAAGCAATGATGGTCACCTTATGATTATGATACTAATATTATGAAAATATTCCATTTTGCATTTTGACTAAAATCTACGAAAGCCATTCCAATCAATTACGCAGTCTTGCCATCTGGAAATAGACAACAAATCAAACATCAGAACGAGAAAATAGAAAAATGTGATGAGCAAGGATGTCCTATTGAAGGGGCCTCTGTTGGATCTGGAGAGAAACTTTGGGTGAGACTATCTACTTCCTAGCATCAAATTTGAGTTTGGGCCTCTTCTTGTCCTATCCCTGAGGATTTCAGTAAACCAGAAGGGCAACGCAGAAGAGCACCAACAAAGGAAGAAATGAAACCTTCTATCAACCTTCTTTGATAAAGCTTCCCACAAAAATAGCCAAAGCACGGAACATCCTTAGGTAGAATATGTTTCTTTTTTGGGGCACGTTGATAGCTAGATTTAATTCTTGATACCAAGATTTTCTCCCATGCATAAAAAAGACTAGGGAAACAGTGTACCTTTTATCTGTCTACATGACCTTCTATCCACCTTAAAAGTGCAATTTTACAAGGATGAATGAGCTAATAGTTGCACTAACCAGGTTGAGGATAATTGGCAGTAGAAATAAACTTCATTCGACAATTTAAAGGTGACAGTGTAGGCCTTACTTTGTTCGTATAGTATCTTCCAATTCGGAATTGAAATCATAGTCGTATTCATCGGGATCAAAAGGTCGTACCGTATCTAAAAACAGCATGAAAATGCAAACTAATTTTGAATGAAACAAACATAATAGACTATGACGAGCAAAACCACTGTCAAACATATGCAGCTTATAATCAGTCAATGAAATCATGAAGCAGGAATGTCATGGAGGGGGTTCAGGGGAGCTGGGCCCCCTTCTTAATATTATCAAAGATTTTGCGGCTGAGCCCCCTTTCATCGAACATGTTGTAGGCTGGATAAGTTCTTAACGATGCATTTGCCAAAGGAGGGAGAAGGAAAGGTACGCTCCTAGCAAAAAAATATTATTACAACATATATGGGAGTTCTCCTTCTATTTATATTTACAATATCGCAGAAGTAACAAGATCATTAGTTTTATGAATGCAAGAATGGGTGTGGTCCAAGGTTTGGTCCAAATATTTACTACAACACAGCTCCGCTTGTTACAGTTTTCGGATGACACAACTGACCTGAAGGTAGTAACAATTGAGAAAGGTAGATATAGGCCCAGTATACAATATAGCGGATAGCTATCGTCGCGCCGCGATTTTTCTATCGAATAGGGGGTACTATTTATACCAAGCCAAAGCTATCCGGTAGGAGACGCTCCGAAAATAGAAGGAAAGTAACTTCGCTCTGTAGGTGATATGAAAGTCACGCCGTATTGTTGTAACGCTATCCGGTATAGTATAAGCGATCGCCCTATCCAACAGAGATCATTCCATGACGCAACGCGACGATATAAGCAGGGGTGATTTCTAGGGAGGGCTCAGGGGGGCAGAGCCCCCTTCTTAAAGTTACGGTTCATTTTGGGGGGCTCAGACCCCCTAAACATTCTTGCATTGGCCTTGTTTGTCAAAGTGTATTGACCTTGCTTCTAAAGTGTTTTGTATTGCTATGATTAATTATTCACTGCTATATGGTAATTGAGACATTTCTAATTGTTCATTATACTTTATTAGCACTAAACCAAAGCATCATATCTGCGTCTTTGAAACTATGGGCGTGGTTGCAGCTAGGTCACACCCAAAATGTAGGCTTGGTTGCACCTAGAGCCCCCTTATTAAAATGTTTAGAAATCACCACTGGATATAAGCCTGTATAGTGTAAATGAGGCCATAGGGAGGTGAAGAGAAGACTGAAGGGCTGTGTACAATGACACTGAAATGAAAAGGTCAATGACTTAGGAAGAATATCAAGCGGTTAAGGGTGTGGCACCTCAAAGCACTATCAGTTGACCCCTTCCTGACCAAAAGCAAAGTGAGCCGGAATCCGGAACAATTAAGTCCGTAATCCGGACCAATTAGGTTCCCATGACAACTTGTGGAAATGATCGAACAAAATATACTGTAATGCAACAGCAAAAAAGAATTTGCCGGATGACACAAAAGTTGTTGCAGTGTATTCACAGGGCCGCCAAGAGGGGGGCAGGGGGCAAATTACCCCAGGGACACGAGCTCCAAGGGGCCTCATAACACCCAATGCTTCAAGGTCTGGGGCGCCTTATAAAACAAACCAGCAGTAATTTTCCAAAGTTAATTTCTAGACTCTGAAAGTTTTCTGGTCGCTTCGCTCGTAGGGGGCCTCGCCTAGCTCTTTTGCCCCAGGACTTCAGAATCCTCTCGGCGGCATTGTGTATTCATGCGCCCGAAACAAATACTTCAATGACTGCCTCTACTCATTACACACAAAGAAATACATTTGGGTGCAGAATAAGGTCTTTTCAGTGATTTAGGCATTGCGCATGTGGATGGCTTTACGGTGAAAATCTTGGAGTATCGTGAACCGCAAAGCTAAATTCACGTGTCACATTACAATAGGACACTTTTATCCTAGAGTTAAATGAGTGGTATAAATAACATCGAGCCGGACATTTCTAAAATTGCAAATTTTCATATTTATGATAGTATTGAGAATATCAAGAGATCCTAAGTGGCAATATGCACAATTGAGGAAGGCCCAGTAATAAAGCAAATACATTATTAGCTTTTGTGTACGGCTCTTGAAAACATTTTCACTCAAGAGATCTCTAGAATAGCTACACTGTCTGCCAAAAGTCTTGGAACACTTCCTGTGATTTATGGTGTAGACGAACTACAAAATCCCCTTCCCTGTACAAAAATGTTGTTTGAAGGTGGTAGGAATAGCACTGAAGGGAGAAATGGCGTTTTTCTAAATAGCTAAGGGCTTCGGATATCGATTCAACATTGCATGAAGGGGGAAGAGGGCTCATAATTGTTATTTCTGCAGCGAAATAGGTCGGGAGTGGAAAATTTTTAACACTGTATGAATGTTCCAAGGACTTTTGGCAGACATTTTAAGTAGCTAATACTCACAATGGCTTTACTTACCGATTGTTAATCTTACATCAGGTACTACCACACCTAGGCTTCGTGATAATCCTCCGCAGCAATATAGCTCAAATCTTCTTTCCAGTTTCCTGAAACCAAAAATCGAAGGGCTTGTGCAATAACATAACAAGGAGAAAGGAATGGAACAATAATTGGCGAAATGGTACAAAACAACTTAAGCTGGTAGGGATTTGGAAGGATACAAACGTTTTGTGTAAGTAGATCTTTCTGTTGTAGATCAGTTTTTTCCAAAGGTTCAATTTCAAAGCAGATTTTTTACTCTTTGAATCGCCTCACTGCATAAACAAGTTCATCATTAAATGAAACTGTGTGCAACATCAAACAGAAGAAATCAATACAGAACCACTCACCAGTCGCTCAATAATTTTCTTTTCTTGCTAAACAAAACACAGATATTTGACTGTAGTGCTGCGACCCATATGGGATAGACCGGCGTTTTTAGCATGCTTCCGACCTGAAAAAGATGCAAAGAAAGATTGGAGTCAAAACAACGTACTATATCAATGCTTTAAAACAAGAATGGGAAACCTAAAGTATATAAAGGGAATTTTTGTGGTCCACGAGGACATTTTTTTACTTTTTAGTAACTAATGTCGGGGAAAGGCCGTAGGGCCTATAAAAAAGCCCCAACAAAGGAAAAACTGAGAAAATGGGGAAGTTCAAGTAGAGAGGGAGATAAGATCAAGTTTGTTGATGTTAGATTTAAAAGATGAAAAATGGAAGGATTCAGGGAAAGTAGTAGGTGGCAATGAGTTCCATAGCTGAGAAGTTCTAGGATTGAAAGATGAATTGTGAGCTAGAGTTCGTGGATTAGGTAGTGTAACTTGGAAAGGGTGTGAATAGGTAGAGCAAATATAATCGTATTGGAAAGTGTTGTAATACGTTTGAAGTTTTATTGTCATTATCATTATTAGACTATCGTCTATAACTCTCTTTTACATTTGGCCCATTTCCAGAAAAGGCTTGACGGATGCAACAATTCTCTTAAAAGGTTGCCCACATTTGCCTTATAACAAAAGACTTGTCCTTTTTGAACTGGGTGTCTTGGTTAGTCTCTGGGGCGTTATAGTCGTACATTTTAAAGCTTTCTACAGGATGGGCAGAAACATTTGAAAAATCAAGTCATTATCTACTCAATAGGACAAAACGCAGAAAAAAAGTTGCGATGGAATATTAGCTACCACAATAGCATTACAAAACTACTAACGCATATTTCAGCCTGCAGCAAACACACTTTCACTGGCTGCTCTTTCTCATCTTCGCAGAGGAATCCCTGCATATTGTAGCACAGTATGTCTCTTATTTGCTTGTTACTCGGGGAAAAAACCACCAAGAGAGGGGGGCAATGGAGACAAATTTCCCGGGGCCTCAAAAGGGGTATCATAAGCCCCAGAGCCTCAAAACCTACGGGGTCTCATAAAGGAAGACCAGCAGCCAGTTTCTGTGAGTGATACCCAGGTTCTCTTTTTTTCTACTAGTATCCCTCGCAGGGGCCCTCGTGTTTCCCTCCCGCTCCAGAGTCTTTGAAATCTCTCGGGGGTCCCATCAGGGAATACAAGAGAGAATACAGTGACAAAACTCTTTCTACAGCCCACACGGAAATGGATGGAGTCTGCAAACACATACCACGGAATTCTTTGGGTCTTCAGCTTCCCTAAGAGACAGGAAACCAATCTCACTTCTTTTGGATATCCCATAGTGCATATCTATCTAAAAGTAGTAAGGCAAGCATTGTATTAATACTTTAGAGCAGGACTGTTACTTCCATTACTTGTAGCTTGAATTTAATTTGGGCTTATTGACCATGACTATTTAATAAGTGAAATGAAAGAAAAATAGAAATGAAAAATAACAATCAATGGTTCTGTCGCAGATAGGATTCATTTTGTCACCTAAAATAGCCCCCCCCCCCACCTTTGAGCGACATTTTGCATTTATTTTTCACACTTCAGAAGTTACAGAGAATAGTGATTTTACTAATAGTTCTAAACAGCTTATAAGAAAAAGCAACGATGATAATACTTTTCCATTCTCATTTTTGATCTCTCGGCTCATGTTGAAGGTGTTTGGTGTGGCTCTTCCAAAGATCAACAGGTTTAGCATGGCCTATTTCAAGGAGAATAGATAAACGTTAGAAATAATCCACTTTTCGACACGTAACTAAGAAATATCAAAGACACACAATAATAAGTGTTTCTTCTTCTGAATTTTCGATCGTCTACCAGACACTTCCTTGATCTATGTATTTACTATTGGTTCAACCCCCTGCAAAAATTTCAATGAAGAGAAAACATCTCCTCCCATCAAGCCTTGACTAGCCCATTTATCAATGTATTAAAGTAGATCTTTCGTAAAGGACATTCCGTTAGTCCCCAGCTCCCTAGGGACAGCGCCAGGGGAGGGCTAAGGGAGCTATAGCCCTCTCGTCGGAACATGCTAGCCCCCCTTCACAAAGTGAAAAGCTATTTTTTGGAGATTTTTGGCATTCATAGTACCCTTTTAATATCGAATTGTAGCCCCCTCGTCGGAAGAGTCCGCCCCCGTCAGAAAATTGCTGGCGTCCCCCCTGCAGCCCCCCACAAAAGTATAATTACAAATTATGAGCCTTCACCTGTGAACAAGCGCCATGCACGATGAGACAATTGTTAGGGCCTTCAATGTCTTTACTGACCCTGGGGAAAGGGATACACTCTAAGCAAACAACACATTATAGAAATCTCTTCAGATTGCAAAGGAATGTAAAGTAATGATGGAAGATATGTGTATATATATATGTATATACATATATATATATATATATATATATATATATATATATATATATATATATATATATATATATATATATATATATATATATATATATATATATATATATATATATATATATATATATATATATATATGTATATACATATATATAGAAGAAAAATTGGAAGAACAACTAATTAACAACATTGCGTTGGTATTTTATCTGAACAACAATGTAAAGCATGATAATTACGTCAATACAATAAAGTATATTTCGAACTTCACGCTCAATATCAGGATAGCACAAGCATTGTGCACAAAGTAGCACCAGTAAACAAAATGTGAAATTTTTACCCGATGGTGAATGCAATTATAGTACTACACATTGTACTTTATTTTGCTTTGACAAAACATGCAGTTTATATCAAGGAAAATTCATTCTAAATGAATTGAGAGAAGCAGCAGACAGCGGTGTATCCAAAATTCTAGTCGTAGTTGGGTCTAGGGACGTAAGTCCAGAAATACTGTTGGAAATAATGCTTTAAAATATCACAAATGCAGGACACAGCACCTTTCTCTGCCCCCCCTATTTTCCCCGTGGGTAAACCAAAGGCACCAGAGAAATACTGATCGCATGTCAAGTATGGTAATATTTCCAGACTGGCAGTCTTGATTATTTTCTACTTTCAAAAAAGGACTACTTCAATAGCTCAATGTGAAAACCATTGGAATGAACACCTGCAAATTCTGCTATGTAACGTTTATCAACTGTTTAGAGATCGTATCTTTCACGTTTTTTGAAAGTTATTTTGATCTCATAACTAATGGAGTTTGCATAAAATGGCCATGAAAAGATGGGATACCTTTCAATCGACCGCGACAAAATCAACGAGTAGATGAACAAAATACATCCTGGCCTTCCATCGTCTTCAAACTAAAACGAAGCAGTGATAAGTAATCAAGCTAAAACAGCAGCAGCTAGGAAGAAATTGTTGCTTCCTTCTTTTTTCACGGCATCATCATGGATAATGGATGTCGAAGGAAGGTTGTTTGGAGAGATTCTTCATGTAGTCTGTCACAAAAATACAAGGTGATAAAAGAACGCTACAACACGATGAAATAAAAGTAAGAATAGGCCCTCTTACGTTTTGGGAAATTTTTAATCACCAATAATCAGAGCATTGTCATCAATCCCTTATATCCTTGGCAATTTCTGTCTTTAATTGAATGACAGTGAGAGAATACTGTTGTTAAAGCATATTTTGTAACTATAAGAGCAACTCGCGCATGTTTTTCAACATCACAACCTCAGTAATTGAAACTATCAGCGCTACATGAGATGCAATCGATTCTTTTATAGCAAATTTTATTGATATTTTAGATTATCGTAGAGCATAGAAGCAGGGAAAATTATACCCCTAAGCTTTGAAATAATAAAAAAACTTACGAATTGAAAATGCTGATGAATGAAATTATGAAGGTCCTCTTTGCTACCGAAATCAAAACATTGAAGCTGTTTGTCGGGAAAAGACAAAAAATTATGATATACGATCAAGTACATAAATAAACAAATATCAATAAAACAAAACTGTTTGGAAGGATTTTTACAAACAAGTACGCCTATGAAACATAAACATTGAGTCCTCAATTCAAAGGAAAACATTCTCTGTTTGTATAAGCATGTGTTTCGAAAATGAACTATTAAAGCAAAACCATGCGAAAATTTCAAAGCAATTTTTGGACATTTGCCCTTAGTATGGTCAGTCCACTTCAGGTTTCTGAGAGATCCGCTATACTCCCCTCTCCCTATGCAAGGGTCATCACGGTTGAGCTTACCTACGTAAATAGTTTAAAAAGTAAAAACACATTACTGTAATGAAGGCCTCAAAGTTGACTGGACATATTCGAAGTATCAAGAGTGAACATATAACCACAATAGACGTCAATGTAAAAATAGTAATGATTGTTTACCCTAATTGATACATCAATACCTTTTCTATGATCCCATCTGGCTTAAGATCAGCTGAATATAAGAGGTCTTTCTTTGATGAAGGCCTAAAAAATACGATGGTTGAAAATGACATGCAGGAATGACAAAAGACACTGTACACAGGATTTGCATATAATATCTAGTGATAATAATATAACCGTTTTTTTCAAGATAAAATTGACAGACTTTGAAAATATTTGAGGTACACATCAGGGGATTTTGGGATGCCAAACACATGTTTGCTTTAATACAAACGAATATTGCCAATCTCTTTGATTCACAAAGATCAAGGATGCGTAATTATGGATTCGAACCATCTTCTTCGGGAAAAACTCAATGTACATGTAAATGAGTAACTTACAAACAAACTGTAGCTTTTTCATGCATCCCAGCTTGCCATAAAATATCCACAATGGCTGATATTAGACATGCTTTGTGATCCGATGCTGCTTCACTAGGATTCACAAAAATCATATATGTCAATGAAGTGAAAATGCTATCGATATGTGGAATGAAGCTGCGAGAGGTGGGGTTGTGCAAAGTCCCAGCTCCTTTTAAGGTTTTCCTTCTGGGAAAAGAGAGACGGAGCAACCAAACCTTTGCTGAGGGGTTGCACAGCTCTGCTTGAAACTATGCTCCGTAGCCTAGGTTGATTAAGTCACATTTTAAGCTGAGTAAAAACAACGAATGAACAAATCTTACTAGTCTCCTGCTATTTCGTCCTAGCTTCTCTTAAATTCAATTTTCGTTACCTTTCTTTATTAGTCTCTTTTGATGAACTACCAAACAGCACGTGCTTTAAGAAATGCGCTTGTATGCATGTCATCACACCCTCGGTTGGTCCCTGTATTTAAAATTCATGTCATTAAACAACATAATGATTATCAACCCTATCAATTATTAGCTTAATTGTTGCTTCAATACAAATAACCTTCAACAATTGCCAGCAGTTCTCAGAAATACACACATCATCCAACAACAATGCGTCTATATCATCCAAGTAAAAGCCACATTAAATGCATCTGGTAGCAGTCTTACCTTGTAGTACCGAAGGGCATGATGGGCTTTATCATTCAAGTGGATATTCTGCTTTGTCCATACGTCATCAAAAGTCGAGGATACGGTACCAAACAGCAAGAACCTAAGGTTCTGTTAAAGAAAGAGCATTATGTAAAAGGATAGGTTTTGCTATATGCTGATATGAGTCGTCAATATGACTTCAAAATTCCAAACTCAAATTAGTCGCAGCATTGTGAAGGAATTCAAAGATGGTTATATGTTCTATAGGCTGTTTATCTCTGCAATATGCAGAAGTCAAAGGATTATTTAAAAATTTATAAGGCATAAGATTCGAAGAAATTTGTCTTTATCTTTACTTAACAACTACGTCTCAACTTAAAGGAGTCTCAAAGCAATTGCAAGCTAACTAATAATGCTGTATAGATCATGTAGGTATACAGTGTTCATCATGTTGAAGTCATGAAAAGAAAGTTTCATCCTATGTCAAATGTATGCTTTCACTTTCTGGCAAAAGGAATTTTAGCTAGAACGAATTGAATGTTTTAGAGGAGAGATAGAATCATAGACTTTCGCTATTTTTTTTATTATTGGTGTAATACAGTAGAAACCCACACAAAAGAGCCTGTGTTTATAAGAACTTTGAGGCTGCAATTTCTGTTTTTCAACCCTCTAAACAAGAGCCCCAAAGAGACTCAAATGGTGAATGGTTCCAATGTAATGGGTTTCATGTTGTTTAGTTTAAAACTTTAACAGTAGAGACTAAATAGGCTGTTTGTGTACAAATTAATTTTTCACAACAAAATGCCACTTGCAGTTACTATTCCAACATTACAAGAATCCTTAAGACTTTTTCAGAATTTTTTAGTCACAACAGATTGCCAGATTAATAAACAAGAATTCTGACCTAAACGAATTCTCAAGAGTTCTTGTGCTGAACACTGTGTGAATGTGTTAGACATGTACTGTATGTAAGAGTGCTTCTCAATTAATTTTTGGATAGCCCTACCGAAGAAAGAGAAAATATCTTGTGCCTCCTGATTTACCTTGGTGACTATAAATAAGATCACTATCTATAAACATTTTGTAAGCATACTTCTTTCCTGGGGCCAGGTGACATAGTCTGTTTGCCATGGTCATATGCATGCCTTGGCATCACATTGTGTCCCCTATGGGAGCACACCCCACTGTTCGAGAAGGACTGGTATATTAGCGGGGTGAGTGGCCAAGCGGCCCAGCCAGTTCCATTAGCTTAACTGAAGTTAAACATGGCTGTGTACGGTCAGAAACTGGATGGGCGACTTCCAGATGAACGACCAAAACAGCTCACTCCACCGTCCTTTGGAAGGGACGATAAACTAGGGGTCCCATGTCCGGATGCGGCATGCACAGTAGGCCTAAATTAGCTGAAAAAGCTAGTTATAGCAGCCTACTCAAAATAAAGTAAACAACCGCAACAACAAATAAGAACTTTGTTAATAAGGTTACAGGCTGGAATTGAGAATACCAACCATTTACTCAAGAACCTATCCAGGCTGCCCTGGGAAAACCCAAATACTTTTATGCGGGTTTCTACTGCACATCTACCGATTCCAGAAGAAAAAAATTTCTCTTACAATGACGAAAAGTCGTCTGCAATGTGAATAAAGCTATTTAGTAAATATTTTTATTGAAACATATCACCATTAGCAAACTAATTGTATCACTTTTATGATCAAAATCAGGGAACTGCAAATAAAGGGCGTAGAGGAGCCACGGTCCCAAAATTCTATAAAGCTACAAGAAAGTTGGTCGTGATCCAGGAAATTTAGCATCCATCGGTTAAATTGACTAAATTTCAATCTTCACTTCACTTTTTTATGTTGGTCATACATGGTCATACTTGGTCACGGTTGGCGAAATTTTGTGTGAACACTCCCCTAAGTAAAAGTATCTACACACATCAATGATCAAACTTTATGGAAAGTTAAACAGTTAGATAAGTTCGCAGTCATGCTAGCAAACTTGACAGTTTTGACAACGTTGTTTTAATCTAGATCTAATTGCCAAAGCAAGTAAAATTGATTAACATTGATTAAAGCGACTATAATTCATTAAAGTGATTAATATTGGTTAAAATGAGTAACATTGATTTAAGAGTAATAGGTGAATAACGCACATCAACCTCTTTGGTCCTTGTAAATGATACACTATTGTATTGAACTTCAAATGGTTTAGATTTTGCCACAGAATACAAAACTTATATGCAACAGATTTTGGGCTTAGTGCTCTACCAAAGTTGAAGCTTGCAATAAGCACTCTCACCTTCGCCTCTTCCAATGTAATGTCTCTGCCTTTGATTGCAGATTCGCTCATGTCATAGAGCTTAGATTTTTCTTTCTCCTTGTAAATTATCTCTTCAAGCTCCGCAACTGTTTCAGATTCAACAACATGGCGATATTGCACTCCCTCAAGGCTCTCCTTTGAGTCTATTTCTGCCATATCATCTTGCATAGTCTCAGTGGGGCTGCTATCATTATCTCTTGGTTCAATCGATACCACATCTTTATCAGTCTGTTCTCTGTCACATGATTCATTGTCTTCCTCTTCTTCCTGCAAGAAAACAAAAATCTTCTTCACTAACACATTAATCAAATAACTGTATTTTGCTTAGATGTTCCTTCATTGTTGTCCTATGTCTATGTCAAAGCAATTATTACTTGAATCAATACCAGCTTACCTGAAAGTTGCTATTAAATTACTTTTCGAGGGAGTGGCAACCCCACCTTACCTTTCATTAAGATGCCCATACGTAGTAATTTCCTGTTAGTGAAATTCCTTATAAGATGCTCTGACCCTGACTACGTAATTTCTTCAAAATTTACTGTCATTTTCTATATTCAAAGGTGTGTTCTGTAGACGATCAAAGCATGTGATATGATTCCACAAAATGCACCGTGAAGGGATACTAAAAATTTCTGCAGGGAATGGTTTGGCTTTGGGTGTGGCGACGAATAAAAGTTCTCAAATGGACAGTGCTGTTATGATGGCTGATGCTAAAAAAAAGCAGAAAGGAGCTCGACATGGCCAGCATTTTCTATGAATGGGCGAGATCTTTGTCAGTGGCCAAGGCACAATGTAAGCAAAGGATTGCCACTAAAAGAAATGAAGATAAAGAGAAACTCGAAGATATCGCCAACTCATCCAGGATTAGTCGCAGGTGCGTTTGATAAAGCATCAGAAATAGTAGTCATACAAAGAAATGCTGACATAATTGGTTGGAAAAAAGGCATTAAGGTCTGTTTGGGAAAAAGGCATTAAGGTCTGTTAATCAGCATTCATATGAAAACAACTCTAAAGCAGGGCAATAACAAACGACTTCAGCTTGAAAAGATCGCCGTTAGCTAAACAGTTTGGTATCTTCCAGATTCGTGTTGGAGAAAGGAGAGGTTTGGTCCAGCAAGCAAGTTCAGGTATTTCTATTACGCATTTTTGCTTATCGCTCGTAGTGAAATCAAACGCTGGCATTCATTGCCTTTAGCTCTTATTTATTCATTTTTCATTCTTCCCCTTGAAGAGACTTAGATGCTGCAAAAAATCCGTTGAACATAAAATCAATCCTCAAAAGAGGCCTAGAAAAAATGAATGACCGCCGTATGTAAATTTTAATATGCTAACATGCTTGATTTTGCAACCTCCAAATCGTTTATTTATGCATCACATCATATGAAACCCTGTCAAATGTCATCAAAGGTGATAATCGCAGCTGTAGTGAATCATACTTATTGGTTCAATACCAATCAATCGAAATCAAATTCAATCAATCACAATCAATCCTAATCACGTAATGCAACGTAATGAAGTCATCCCTAAGTGCAACGTAATGAAGTCGCCCCTAAATAAATCAATCACTCAATAACTAACCTTTTCAACGTACAATTCCGGTGGCTTCTTGAACTCGATCGATGCTACATTTGATGCCTCACAAAGGCACTTCTGCAATGTAGTTTTTGTTGGAGAGGAATCTATCAATTGCTTTACAGTGGCATTGTATAATGTATCTGTATTTTGGACTACGTCTTTCTTCAATTCAGACGAGGCTACACAGAGGGAAGACAAGCTTAAACATGGTGTGGCATTACCATCCCAAAATTAACGCAAAGTCATGTATAAAATCACATACACAAAATCAATTTAATATATACGATTGACCTTGCATGTATATATCTTAATTTTATTATGGTATACTATATTATATTATATTTTATTGTATTATATTATACTGTATTATATTATATATTATATTGCATCATACTATATTTTGTTATATTATATTTTATCATATTTTATTGCATATATTATATCATATTCTATTATATTATATTTTATTTTATTATATTATATGATTCTATAATACGTTATATTATATGATACTGTATTATACTAAATTATATTACAGTATACTAATATAATATAAAATTATATCATATCATACTATGCAACATTTATATTTTACTATACCATGTCATATTGCATTATACTATACTATATTATAGTTAAGTAAATGACATTATATTGTGCAAAGACAAGTAACAATAATTCAAACATACAAGGGTGTAGTTACTGGCTGATGTATGATGAGGCACCGCTACTATGGCGCAACTGACGTATGTTGATGCTGGGACAGCTCGCAAGGATCCAACCACTTTTGAAGCCACGAAAGGCCCATCAGAGGTTTTCAAGAAACAAGTCAATTCCAGTATTTGGGGTAGAAATTATAATGCCCCCCTTTCTTACTAAATTTCCAAGGGCCTTGAGCGTCTACTCACTTTTTCAATATGAAAACCGCGTTTTTGCATGAGCCTCCATTTTCTTAACTTTTCCTGAAATTAAGTCTGAAAACTTCTTAAGATTTTCTAAACTTTTACTGGAATAAACTGGCTACGATAGACCTGTCAAGTGTCCCGTATCTCACGGGATTTGCAAGCACTTTGTTATTCATTCCATTCATTGTTATTCATTTCCTATATTTTAGGAGGGTGACCCTTCATCAAAGGCCGTTTTTCAAGGGGCCATCCAACAAAATTTACAATATTTACAAATAAAAATAAGCTAAAACGATAGCAGAACTAAGTATTAAAAATTAAAATCTAATTATAATACTAGGATAAAATGTAAGAAAAACGAAAAGCTTAGAAATTGTATTTCTTAAATGTATTTAGGGTGGCTGCCTGTATTAACCCAACTGAGAGGCTATTCCAAAGTTTTACTCCTCTGAAAGAAAAAGACTTTTGGCCATTTGCTGACTTCCTAATGGGGAGCCTAAATTATGCCTTAGTATTACGAAGGTTCCTTGAGCAGAGATTTGAGTTTTATATAAACATGCTACTTAAGTATTGTGGAGCAAGCTGGTGTTGAGATTTGTAGACCATGACATTAGATTCATCATTCTTACAGCTCTGTTTTGAAGTTTCTGCAAATGATTAATTCTCGTATTCAAGCACGCATGCTCTATAATAGGCTGTGAGTTCCGCATTTTGTCATTCCTAGTTTCGTGGTGCTTTTCTATTACGTTTTCTATTTCATTCAGCTTCAGAAAAGAACGTATTCTACATGAAAACGTGCAAGGAAACGCAACAAACCGTTTGAATATATTTTGAGTCTTGCTCAAGTGCTAAAGCCTTTTGCAGTTGGTAATTGCGCAATTACTGCGCATGCTCAGAATCTCGCTTGATGCAAAAAGCACACCTCATCTTGAGGTCCATGTCATTGATGCCATCACTCAATGAGATCAATAATTTTACATCGTGCTTTATATCTGTTCTTACGTATCTATGGTGTATTTTCACATGAAATAAAAGGAATACAATCCAAGGCCTGTTGATGTCTTACTTTATCACAAAGCAAACCAAACGTGGAGCAGAACAATAAATATTGTATCGACCAGGATCGCCTACGCAGGGGAGCAGGAGCTATCAAATGTACAAAGCGGGAGCAGCTAATTGAAAGTGTCTCCAAAACATTTTACTATAGAAGGGCGTGGTAATAAAAGGGCGTGGCCATTGAGTCGCTGGTAAGACGGTCGGATATTGCTCTGTATCCTACCCTGCACGTGTTTGCCCCGCACCTCAATTTCCAAACCTTGACAGCCCTGATAAAAGGTGTTCCCTTTCCTTCGTAAATCTTGTATGCTCTACTTTAACTTCTACTCCAAATTTCGCAATGAATGACGTCATGACATCACGTCTGGTCAATACGTGGGATTTTACATAAACCAATATTGTCATGCGTTCTTAACAAATCGTCTGGAAATTGTGTAGCCAGTCTGAGCAGCCCGAAGTGTCTGTAGATGCACACACAAGGTTGAAACTTCTGTCATCAGTGCTGGTTGTAATAAGTACGCGCAAGAATCTGTTTTGCTAACTCCTTTCAGTGAATGGTGGGTAAGCTTTTTATACCATAGAACGGTAATGTATTTTTGCCCTTGGTTAACAAAGGGGTTGGAAGCAAAAGCCTCTGGATCAATACACGTGTTTTTATAAGAAAATCATTATTTTGCCTAAGCCTCAATTTTCTTAACTTTTCCCGAAATTGAGCCTGAGATTTAAAAAAAATTTTTAACTTTTTTTGATATAAGCTAGCTAAAATGGGTTAAACATTCGTTATTAATATTGTATACTTGAATTTGAATTCCATCTTTAACATTGTGAATGCAATAACGACGAAATACCGATTTTTGTCTATAACAACACTTAAGTTTGGAAATTGAGCCTCGTGATTTTCTTACGATTTTCTTAAGATTTTGATCATTTGAGCCTCATTTTCTTTTAAACTTTTTTCTTATAAAAAAACGTGTACTCTACACTTTTCTATCAAAATACCAAATTCTCACTGATCCTCAATATTCTAATTTTTTTTTAGTTTTCTTAAATATAAAAAATGTAACTACGCCTGTAAATCAAAGTACTATGTTCCAATCTCGGTTGTTACGTACTTCATCATCAAGCAAAATAGCAGAGTAACAAATAGTGTATCGATAGTGCGGAAGTAAATCTAAAAGCAGTACACGTTCTTTATTTTATAAGAAAGTTTTTTTGGCTCAGGACTGAAGCTTTCTTAACTTTTTGACGATCAAGTATCAAGACTTTCTTAAGGCTTTATTAGCAAAAATTGTTGAGTTCCATTGTGTTGCGCATGAACACAAGTGGAAAGCAAAGGCGTGACATGTATACCTGAAATTATGTTACGTATTAGTACATAGGAGAAGTGAAACTGCTAGAGGGCAGCCAAGATAACATATGTGGAGTTGCATACACAGGTAACTATAAATACAAACATATAAGAACTTTCTTAATTCTCAAAAATCCAGCACTGAACTTTCTTAACTTTTTCAGAAATCGAGTACTACTTGCATATGAAACACTTTCTTATAAATAAAAAACGTGTGCTTTGATTAAAATATACAAAAATCCGAAGTCTTAATGAAACCTGATCCTTGCAAAATTCTTAAATTGTTCTCAAATTTCAGCGATGCTGAGCCTTCTTATATATTCCTAAAATAAATAATCTTATAAAAAAAGAGGTACACCCCTCCCTGCCCCCCCGCACCCACTGGCTGCAGGTCAACCAAAAGTATTGTACTTCTGAAGTCAAAGTGTGAAAAGACTATCAGATCACGTGCAATTTGATCAATGGTAACAGTGATAACACAGCACTGTGTATTTAGATCTGAAAATCTAGACATCACATGATATTTTATATTCTAGATCGCTGTTGATATATTTCAATGGATACCATGCTCTTATTTAGATATTAAATTACTTGTTAGTTGCAATTCATTTATTAGAAAGACAATTCAGAAGGTTGATCATCTGGAAAAGCTATCTTTTGAGTTTTCAAGTGGAGCTCCTGTGTGAGAGTTGTAATTAACATCTTCAGTATGTAGATGAATCGTATGCAAAATACTGGCAGGTAAATACCAGGGGTAGGAGGGACACCCCATACCTTAACTTAATTGGAAAATTACCTGAGAGCAGTTAGAGCAATCGGAAAATTTGAATCAATCGGAAATGATAAATGTCGAGCCTTTGTCCCCCCAAGAATATCCATTGATTTGTGTCCCTGACAAAATAAGATATCAAATCAATTGCCAAAATCTGCTTTTCCACCTAGTCTCAGGCGCCTATCAGAAGGATGGGAATCCTGTTGGATTTCGATTTTTTCCAACTTCTTGGAGCCAGTGGGGTTGCCATGGGGGTATGGGGGCAAATGTGACCCCAATTTTTGCCAAGGTGTTGCTTGGTATTTTTTAAAATAAATGAGAAAATAATTAGGAGGGAGTAGCAGCAAATCTTTAAATTTTTATTTATGCCCCCCACTTTTATAGCCCTGGCCACACTGCTGCTTGGAGCTCATTACAGCAAGCATACTATATAATGCGATATATACATAAACATCTATATACACATTCATAATATGTTTTGGGGGAGGGATGGGGGGCCTCATACCAACCAATATTGTTGAGATTGCAAGACAGTTGGTCAGATAGTCTGTCATACTGCAAGAGAGTTGGCCACAATGTTTTCTGTGACCTTTTTTAGGAACACTAGTTGGTCAAATGGCAAAAATGCCCCCACCCCCAATGGAAAGTATCTCAGCACATCTCTGACATACATACACAGATACATGCATTTATACATGCATTTGCACACTAGATGCAGTGATGTGCATATTGGGGGCCATTGGGGGTCATGCCCCCAACATGTACTAACTTTTAAGAAGACTTGTGATGTTGCAGGAGGTCATCATACATACTGTTTTCTGTTTAATGGCATTGGGTTAATGGTTAATAAAATTTCAAAAACTAACAGCATATCATTGTGCTATGATAAGAAGTTGCTATGCATATAGGGTTATTCTGTTTCACAATTAGATATAAAAATACCAAAAATCTATGCTACTTCTTACCATCTTTATGTAGTTCATCAACTACCACCTCATTTACATCTTCTAGCTGGAGTGACTGGCTTGACAACACATCACCAGGAAACTGAAAAATGCTTGTTTGCTAAAACTACTACTTGTAGTTTTCATTTTCTACATCAATCAACTTCAATTTATTGGCATTTGCTCTGCTCAGTTCATTAAAACTGTCAGATTTTTATATGCACAAATTTCTTGGACAATCATCTGTAAGCTATTACTGCATAAATACTTTTCAATAAATAGTTGATAGAGCAGACTAGTGGTGGAGCTACAAGGTGGACTGGGGAGGGAATTGTCCCCCTTCCACTTCTTGCCAGGATCAATTTTTAATTCATCCAAATTCAATGAAAACAATGATGGGATTGGGATGAGGAATCTCTAACAAGAATGGGAAATGGATGTGGCATTCAAATTGCTTTGTAATTTTAGAGTGTTTCATCCAAACCCCCCCCCCACAGTCTGTGATGGCTGGCGCCAACCCTGGAGACGCTTTGTTTGACCAAGTATGCTCCAATAAGATTATGGATTAAGTCTACATCATGATTGGATGTAAATGACTGCTTACCTCCCTAATTTTCATAAATATATGGAAAAATATTAAATTGAATGCAAAATGGAACAATTTCCCAGTCTCTAAAGACTATCTGAAAGTACAGACTTGAAGAGAATAGAATAATAATTATTTGAAGGCTCTAAAATGAATTTTTGTCAGTAAAAAAGTTCCATACATAGACTACCTTATTTGAATTCTCAACCTTCAACATATAAGAATAGGCTTTTTTAGAGATAATCTTCACTTTCATTCACACTTACCTTCTCAGGAAGTTTTGTTGCTTTGCTAGTGGAAAAAAATTGCAAGTCAAATGTTAAAACTTTATATATTGAGTTTTACATTGTAGAAGGTGCATCAAATGCAGTTTTAACAGAATCTAAAAAATAAGAAGTGAATGAAATAGAGAAAATGACAAGTGTTAACTTCAAGCTCTAAAGTTTCATTTCAGGATGGCATTGCAATGGCATCATTACCAAAAAACCCTCAATAAATGGGATGTAAAATACTAAAGACTTGCTTACTAGCAATTGTGTGAAACTATTAAAAATTAGAGGGCAAGATTTCCTACCATCCTGTGCTTTGAAATTGATTAGCTGTCAGGTCCATAGCCAAGGGGGCCTGGGGGCAAGGCCCTTCCTAACGTTTCAAAATGTTGCTTTTTGCACCCCCTCTACTGAGAAAATTCCATATGCAAGTATCATTTGCTCATTTTGTTCTTTGTCTGAATTCTTATTTCTCTAAACAATTAGAATTTTATAGATTAGCATACAAAGTCTTCATCTTCAAGTAAAACAGGTAGAGGTATCACTTTTCCTTCTTGGCATAAAGACAAATGATGAACATAACTTCCATCTTATTTGAATACAATACCTTCATCTTTGAAAACAATAACTTCCATCTCATTTGAAAGGGGGCATTCTCCAATGCTCTACAATGCATGAAGCTAAGAAATTTCTTGAGAGTGCCAACCTTTCTCTTCTCACTAGCAGCTTTTCCATTCTACCTTCTTACAGTCTGCTACACATGGTCTACTACTATACCCCTTCAGTTCTATTCCTTCTGTATATTTTTCTTCATATTCTTTCATTTAGCAAGAAGTCGGTTTCCTAGTTTGTGAGCATTCTTCATCAATTTTGATAACTGTGTTCACAGAGCCTCCCCCTGATCATCATGTATTGATTCATGCCCATTTCTCTTACCTTAACTTTGCTGTGCTCAAATGACTATGCTCAGAGACATGCCCAGGCAATTTTATTTGTACAAAGAGGCCAAGGAAGCAATGTGACCAACATCTTGATCAATGTTGGTACAACTTTGTCGACATTAGGGGTATCCCTCCACTCCACCACACTCCCTCCGGTTGGCAAAAGAGCCACATGCTGAGATTTGCATTTTATCACGCCAGTACACCAACGAGTATAGTACAGGCTATATCCACTCTGCTACTCCGACGGGAGGGCTAGCTCCACGCAGGAGATCCTCGGGCCTAAGTGCATGGAAGGCATCTTGGCCCTTACAAAGTCACGGTGCCTACGGGCCTGCCAACTGTAACAGCTGATCAATTTTAAAGCATTAGATGGATGTATACATTGGAGCTTTGCTTAGTGTTCTCTGATAATTTTCATATGCCAATTTCTACAGACAATCCAAAAAATTGCTCACAGTTTGGCAAAAGTATGGGTGCAGCAAAACAGAATAACATGCATTTTATGCTCAAACACAGCTATACCTTTTGTCAAAGAGTTTGTCCCAGAAATCATCATTATACAAATCACTTTGAGACATCTGATTGGCAATTTTTTAATTTGTCAGCGAGAGGAAACGCTATGGGTGAAAACTTCAGCATAAGAGTGGTTGTTGTTGTGAACAAAACTAGATCGTCTCTATGGCAACGTAGAGAACGAGGTCGCAGGGTGCAGATGGGATTTTTGTACCACAGGTCAAACGTGACATATAAACATTAGACGCGTCGGATGCATGCTCTTAATTGGGGTACGCAGCCGAAAACTGTGGTTGGTAAAAGTGCTATGGTGGTTATCTTACGACTTCAAGTGAAGTTAAAGCATTTTTTCATACATTATTTATGGGCGCTTTTAGGCAGGGACCACCTAGTCAAATACCATTTCCCCCCTCCCTTTTCTCTTGGCACTTTCCTGACGGGGTAATTTAGGCCATGTTGTCGCTACAGAGCGGCCAGCCCCCTAAAAATCGTCATGCAGTACAAAAGGTGTAAAAGATCATTAAATGTCATTTTAAATGCACAAAGTGATTTCAGCGTTAAGAAAATTCTCAAATTTGTCCTTATTAACTCTCCTATCCAGAGAGGATAATGAATGCAGGGCACTGTAGTGTATGCAATGTGCCCGGTTGAGGTACCCCATTGTCCTTTTCCATTGCTTTGTTCCAGCTGTCTCTTCCCTTAGTTTACAAAGAATATCATGGATCCTGATGCTATATATCAACGTAGGATTGCTTCTTTCTCTCCTTTGAGAATTGCCTTGCTTTTGTTTTCTAAGTTTCTTTTATTCCAACGTTTTCATCTATTCGTTTCAGCTATCCACTCCGCCCTAGCTTAAGTTGTTTCGATACAGCATTAAAGAGACCTACACTAAGTACATAGTTTTCTTAAAGCACACTTCTAATAGTCATTGATTTCTCTACTTACCTCCTGGACGGTTGCAATGAATTGACATTGCTGTGGGTGTGTAAAGTTCCACCACAATTGGCAGCCTTCTTGTTATGGTTCTTCTAGCTGCAATGTTATAAACTGCAGCACATGATGCTACTAAGAATATGACGTCTAAATCTTCAATTTTACTCTCCTACACTGGACTTGCAATGTGTTCCAATAATGCTGCATTACCTATATGTAGCCCAGTTCCATTTGACATTGGACACATGCTTCAATCTTCTGTTTACATTTTTTCTACAACGAGTACTTTCAGACCATTGCAAAATTGAACTTTGGATTATATGCATTTCATTAAATATTCAAGCTTTTCCTCGCTATTAGTAAATAATGGCTTGCATTTATTGTTTAACATGCTCTATTTCTTTGCTCACCTGATTTATCTCTTGCTGGCTCTCATCAGGTATGACTATTTAGTTAGAGCAAAGTTTCTGGAGGCCTTTTTGAACTATGAGAATAGTAGTTACCAATTTTATACTAAAATCAAGTGTTTGGTTCTGCTGAAAGTTAGGAATTTTCTGCAAAAACCAAATGTAAGCAAAAATATATTTTCCTAATAGTATTATCATTCTCCAGATTTGGTAGAAACTACTTTACACTTAGTGTAGTACATTTGTGCCTCTGTCAAGCATGGATTTTTTGCCTTCAGTGTTTGGAAATAAAAACCTAAAGCAAAGAGGACCCAGAAATGTTTTTATACGAAAGTGGTTGATTAGAAGCAGTGTGGCAACTGCCCAAAAAGTTAAGAAATTTTTAAGTTTAATGATCGAAACCTATGAAGGCTGATGTTTATATACTTTTAAAATTCCACTTCTCTAGCTACAAATGCCCTTTTCGTGAGCAAGCACCAAAGCAAAAGTTTTACAAAGAAAACATTACAGGGAGCTTTAATGCAGAAATCATGAAAATACCAAAAAATCATTCTGACAAAAAGCAACATGTACCAAGGAATTTTTAAAATTGGAATGAATGTTGGGTAAACAAGAAGACGTACTGTAGTCTAGAGCTAATATTCATGTGATTATCAAAAAACAAAGAAGGTTTTGTTTTTGTTGTATTGTTGTAATGCAGTGCTTCTCAATTATTTTTGCAAGGCCCTCTTATGGAAAGAAAAAATATTTCACGCCCTCCACTCTCTATAAATAAGGCTTTTATCTATACAAAATTTATATGTATACCCGTACCCCCAGGGTCATACGCGCCCCCTCTAGCATTGCATTGCACCCCCTTGAGGGGTGCGCCCCATTATTTGAGAAACGCTGTTGTAATGAAACCTGTGTTTCTACGAGATTATTGCAGCTTTTCTAATTGCTGTTGGTACCAGTAACTTGATTAAGTTTGATTGTCTAATTTGTATCGCTGAAGGTGTAGGCGTGGTCACAAAAGCCACACCCATCTCACAGCTTTGCTAGAGCTTTATGCATAAGAAAAGGCCATCAAGTCTGTAACCGTTATCAACATAGTCTGATTATTGAAAAGTGATATTAGGCGTCACCAGAGAGAGCTGATAATATCCCTGACTGGTTTTGTCTGCTCAAAGATACCCCCGTCTTGCTTCATTCTATAGACGCTGCGTTTTTGTCTTCATTATGCGTACGCACATCTCTGCACGTTCGAGTGAGCTAACAAATAGTGAAATCAGAACGAATGATCACTATTTCAATAGACATCTGTTTACGGTAGGAATACTGTGGGGGTGAACAGATTCTCATTGCATTCTTGCAGATATGACGATTGGACACGCCCAAGAAGCCTACAGTGACAGTTCTGCATCGCCACAAACTTCACCAAGACCACAGAGAGTAAAAGTCAGAGACCCAAGATGGTTGCAGGTCAGAGTTTGTCTAGACTTCATTGCCAAGACATGCACCCGCAGTGAGTCAGAATGTTCCCTCGCTCATCCTCCTTCAATCTGTAGTATTGAGAATGGTCGTGTGACTGCCTGTTTTGATGCAATGAAGGTAGGCGTTCTTGTCTTTTTTGCTTACTGCAGCGAAAAAGGCAAGTAAGAATCCCTGTCAGATGCTTTCTGACTTTTAACCTCCTTTGACTTTTCACTCTTGCCTTTTAGCCTACAACCATTGTTTTTTATTTGCTTCCGCGGAAGACATAGGTATGCCTTGAATGTAGTTGTGTGCATGTTTTGTGTTCCATGTATTTCTCATGGTCTGAAACGTGCTATAGAAGCGTCAGCAAGCCCCCACTTCTGGACCGCTGACACGTATGCTAGACAGTTATGATCCTTTGATTTACCAGTTTCGAGTCAAAACAATACTACAGAAATTACAGCTGCCTTGCAGCGAAGGCAATTTCGTATCTGCAAAATTAAAAATATTGCCACCTGCCCTTTGTTGATAATGAATAACATTCGTACTGTATTCTGAGAACGGATTGGAATGCCAACTGACAACTTGGTCATTAGGATTAGGCCATGGTTCGTGTTAAATTTACATTCGTTTTTCGATTTCCTTTTTCGTTTATCTAGTCACCTGTTAGCACTACAGTTTGAGGAAGGTATAGACTAAGCCATTGCAATTATTTTCTGCTGGCTACGTGTTATGCACAAGAGATATTTGAATTTTCGCATTCGGGGGGCGTGCCCTTTTTTCGCTAACTGGGGAAGACTGTTGTCTATCTGCAGTAGACATGCCTGTGTTTCCTATTAAAGGTATGAATTGCGGGAAGTCTCGTACAAAAATACAGAATGAAAAGAAACAGCGATGCAGAACGAGAACACTTTAGTATTTGTCTGCTCGGAAAGATTTACAAAATAGCTTGAGTGTTCGACACAAAGAGAGTATTCGCCTTCAGCATATTTATTGTGTATGGACAAATAAGAACACAGAGTCAAGATTAAAAAGCTTTTATTGCCCAACACATTCTAAACCAGAACAACGCATTGGATTAGCGGTATGAGCTCTCAGTGGTATGTTTGCATGGCCCATAAGCTGAGCTGGATTCGCGTTTCTTCGTGATGAGAGTAGCTTCAGCTATTCAGATTGAGTGGAAGCTTGTGTGGGGCCCATCAGTGATACTACCCCACTCAGAAAGCGCACGCGCCTTTCAGGGATAAAGAAATATTGCTAGTTGTTCTTTTGTGCACCTCTACAGATTGCAACAGCAGGTTAGGGCGCTCTCTGTCCTATATGTCTGATAAAGCGGGGCTGAGCCCCCCAAAAGCTCTCATAAGTTTTAAAAGGGGGGCTAAGGCTCCCAGAGCCCTTTCCACGGCACGCTTATAGGAAAGCAGTGAGCTTAACGTCTAGAATGCCAGACATTGGGGCGAGGTGAAGGGCATACAATTGGAGGAGTGTGCTACGATGAAATTTGCTGACAGATGCAATGTTGAGCACATTTTATCTCTAAGACATTTTTTATTGCAGTATACAGTGGTTTGCAACCGGGGGTTCCGCGGAACCCTAGGGTTTTTGCCAGTACAGTACAGGGGTTCCGCCAGAAGTTAAACGCTATGATCGAATACAATTTTCAGTTCTTCTGTGCAGATATGTGAGCAGAGGTTCATCGACCCACTGGAATATTCCCTTGGGGTTCCGCTGCACCAAAAAGGTAGAAACCCACTGGCAGTGAATGTGTTGAGCAAATTTGGAAAACCCCACAGTAGTGTGAGCCACAACAATCAAACTTTGAGTATTTGTTTGGATCTCTTTCTTAGCGAGCAACAAGAATTCCAGAGGGCAAGGAAAATTTTCGCTAATTAATAACTGCTTTTTCTTTCCTAGCACTATAATGTACTAACAGACTCTGAATAGGTGCGGTCACATGCTTGGGTGGGAGCTTATTCGAGGGGGGCTAGTCAACAATTTATAAAGATGCGGAAGCATTTAATATTCATTTCACTGCTAATGGCCCCAAAACTTGCCAGGGCCGTGGCTAGAGATGGAAGGGTGGGGGGTGTTGCTATTAATTTTGCCGACAGAAGGGCGTGGTTTTGGGTGTGGCTTTTGCTTGATTCGTTTTCTTTTCTTACAGCCACTCCCAGCTCTAGCGCTCATCGTGGTACACTGAAACCATTTCATGTGGTCAAAAGAAACGTGTGCTAGCTTATATTTAGCTATATCCGATCGTTATGGATATTGTGAATTATGCTTTAAA
>OLMO02000231.1:23284232-23301209 GCA_900291935.2 Cassiopea xamachana
CGTGAAGTCAGGGAATGGTATTGAGAAATTAATTTTAGCTATCGTCTTCTTGCGACAATATTGATGTTCTGAAAATTGCCGACAACGCCTTAATTCTTAGTAAATTTGCCGACAAGCTCGACGCCTGGGGGGTGTTACACCCCCACACCCCCCTGTAGCCACGGCCCTGAAACTTGCAGACAAAAATAGAAACTAAGAAATCCGATGATTTCCTAAAATACTTAGCTTTAAGTGAAACATCTACAAGCCCATGCTTTGAATTTCAGCCAATTGACTCAAAAACTGTAGAGGTTGAAATGAAAAAGTTGAAATGCTCCAAAGTTGCAGGCTATGACAAAGTTTCTGTTAAGTCAAGTATCTTGGGATTACTATGGTCGTAAACCTAACTTGGAATGAGCATTAAAAAGCTCAAATGTAAAATTAAAGCTGCCCTCTCGTCCCTCCAGAAGCTTAGGAATATATTGACACAGTTTAAACATGATCAAGTGTATGAAGCACTGTTTGAAAGTCATCTGAGATACAGTGACGAACTATGGGGCAATTTATCAAGAACAAGACTCTAACATCTTCAACATCCACAGAATAGAGCAAAAACTTAATAGAAAACTCTAGATTAAAAGATGGATGAAAGGCTGTCAATTTCAAATATAATACAATTTTACAGAGCAGTGATGATTTATAAGATTGTGAAAGTCTCTGCACAGATAGTCTAGTGGGGAGGCTTGTTCCCAGATCTTAGTTATCGAATTACTCAATAAGAAATCAGCTAGATCTGGACATTCCAAGGTTGAACCTGGAGTTCTCCAAAGATAATATCTTTTTTTCTGGAGTAAAGATTGGAATGACACACCATTGGTAATTCAAAAGAAAACTGAAGGAGTTCCTTCAAAATTAGCATTCTTCCCGAAGCACGATCCCTAAGAAGACCAGTAAATCTCTAGCTGTAAATCCCTAGCTTTTTAGAGTCTTATACTCATTTTATTGATTATCAAATATAAATATCGAAGATTTGCATTTTTATTATTCTGTAGTTACTGATAGGGCTTCGTGTATAACTATATATGATGATATGCTGGGCACTTATTCCAGGGGGGGCTAGGGTTAGGATTTACTATCCTCGGTTGCTTTCAGTGGTTTAGTCAAAATTTTTAGAAAGTATAACGCAAAGTGTACAACCAACACAGTGTTTTGCGGCTTTGCTTTTGTTGTAAAATTGTAAGCAATTAGCTAACATTTGCTTCACTAGCAGGGGTGGAGCCAGCCATTGCAGACTGGGGGGACTGTGGGTGCCACGACCGAAAATGACAATGCTATTTGATCGCCACCCCCATTCAGTATCTCATCATCTTTTTTAATGTCCCTTATTCCAACCTAAACATTTTCTCATCGAATTTGGACGAATTAGAAATTTGATAATGGCAAAAAATGGGGAGGGGGGACAATCAGCATCATAGCATACGGGGACTTGAGTCCAGCAAACCTAGCAAACTTCATACCTTCATACATGACGCAAAAATATCAGTCAATTTCAACAGTACCCTAAAATATCAACATTCCGTTTACAAGAAGCCAAAAACTGGCAAAATCAGCAAATAATTGTGAAGTTCAGTGGGTTATTCAAGAGACTGCATAGGCAAAGCGCAGGAAAATATATCAACAGGTTGGTCCAGTTTGCAGCCCCATCGATTATATCCAGAAAGAAGTACAACAATATCAAATTTTAAAAATTTTAGTACCTAAAAAGTACCAGACTTCAGTTTGCAAACTGTTATCACCCAGAAATATCGGACTTAAATCCCCGTATGCTATAACGCTTCGTATGAATAGATCTAGTGGGCTGGGGGACCGTTGTCCCCCAAACGGTAAACTTTCCTATATTAATCAATTGCACTAAGAAACTCCTTGCATGAATAAGATAATGAAAGGATCAGATGCCCCCAAAGTCCAGCTTTGGAATCGCCCCTGACGCTGAGTGCCCGCTGTGATATATCCCTCCAGCCCCCCATGGGGTGGCCACTATTCGCTAGGTAGCGTTAGTGTGTAAATCAAACATTGCAGTAAGCATAACGTTACAAGTTGCTTCAGTAGGTACCATAACGGTGAAGGCCAAACATGTTAGAAAACATAACGGCGTTATTATGCTGGATTACCTTACCCCCAGTGGTTAACCCTCGACTCTACCCCTGCTTACACTGGTATCTCAATATTTCCTTTTGTCTTTGAATAAATACTGAAAAATACACATTTGATTAGGGGAGATGTCAGAGAGGAACATGCAAATACTTCCATCCACCAAAGCATATCAAAGATAGTCTAGAAACTGTTGGAAAAAATTGCAATCACCCAAGAAGCCCAAAAGAGCACCTGATCCAGTTACCAAAAGGGCAGGCTACTGAGAATCATGTTCCAAGTATGGTGAGTTCAGTACTCCCATATTTTCTATGTATTTCGTCAGTTTATTTTATTAAAATTAAGTGCAAGTCATGTCAATATTGCTTTCTAGTTATCAAGTTAATGAGTAAAGGTGGAAAAGATTTTTCTGTAATTGCAAAATTCAGTGCTTATTTTTTCATGTTTAGCTGATGATTTGTTATTTCTCTTCAAAATTTTCAATTTCGTTAGACTTAACGTTTTGCTCTTGCTATACACAGATACCATATATAGAACCACCGGATAGAATACATTACCACGCATGCTCTTGATTTCCTTCAGCTACGTAGCTTGAGGGATTGACCCGGAGGGGCAAATGTTATTTTTACTCTCAACTTGGTGGGGGCAAGGATTTTTTGCAGTAAGCAGCCATCTAACAGAAAATTGCACCAATAATCATGCAGGGAGCAAATATCATATCACTTTTCATTTTGTTTGGCCATTGCCATGCGTGCCTCTTTAAAACTTTGTGCCAACTTTCTATTATTTCTTTTAAAGACCCTTGGTCATTGGATGCCAAAATGGCATAGTACTGAACAACTGCAAGTTGAATACCCAATTCAAAGAAGCCCAAGCATGCCAAGAAGACTTGATAAATCTGACAAACTAGAGGTATATGATCCTTGGATATTGTCAAGCTTTTTATACTTTGCTTATAGAATACATGAAGTATTAGCAATTGGTGTCAAATATCAGGCATATTGCTGGTATACATTTTTTATTTTATAAGAAAAATTTTTTTGGCATAGTACTGAAACTTTCTTAGCTTTTTAACGATTCCAGTTTCAATATTTTCTAGCACTTTTTTGGGAAAAAGTTTTTGATTTCCAATATTTTGCACATGCACATTAGAGGAAAGTGAAAAGCGCCATGTATGCATTAAATTGTGATGAATCTTAGTATATATTAGGAGTTAAACTGTTAGAGAAAAGCCAATAAAACATCCATACCATTTTGTAAGCTGATAAATCGTATTTTTAACGCTTGTACACCTATATACTTTCTTAAGTCTCAAAAATCCAGTACTGAACTTTATCCACTTTTTGAGCAGTTCAATACTGGTTTCTTGTCCACATTGAATATAATACAAAGTAACCATTCAAGAAAATCCTCACGTATACTGTGATAGATTTTGACCCCTCCCTCCCCCATTGGTGTCACCAAGACACACTGGGTCCTTAGGAATTCAGTAGCATTGGGCCCCCCATCCTGAATTTCACCTTAAATAGTACAAAAAAGACTTGTCACTTGTCTCTTGAAAATGTCTTGGGACCCTTCTGGACCTCAAACACTGGAGGACTCTTAGGAGCTGTCCTACCCCAGACCTATGTCGGTTACGCCACTGTGCACGATGTCACAAAGTTTCATTCTAAGTGGATTGAGAGACTGGCACAACACATTTGCAGTTCCTCCTAAAGGCATTTACCTTGACCTATCAAAGCAGTGCGGAACTTTGCAGTAAGTTTACTTAAAATGCCCTTTGTATTTTATTTTTAAGAAATAGATGAAAATAGAATACTTTTTGGCTAGTGTTCTAAGCTTGATATCACGTTTCTCTTGTATCCTTCCTCCTCGTGAAAAGCTTTCACATTTTGTCATAATCCAGGTACTCCTCCCTTCCTCGAAAGGCGTTACGTATTTTGAGTAGCCCCAAAATTAGCTAAATATTTGATGATTGAAGTTACCTTTGAAGAAAATGCCTGCATATCTATGTAGATACTTTGATGCTGTTTGGCTGAAACAGCTATTTGAGTCCAACCAAAAAGCGCTTTTTATGGTCAGTAATCGCTATTTTGTTTATTGGTGACCAATTGTGAAAGTTTGTACTGTGCAACACATATTTTTTGTAAGGAAACGCTTAAGAATATTCAGGCTAAGAATCGCCGAAATTTAGGAACAATTTAAGAATAATTTATGGCTCAAGTTTCATCAAGACTTTGAATTTTTGTGTGTATGAGCTATAAGATCTTTTAATATCTACATATAGTACTCTTCCTTTTTATCATGTTTTCCGTATATTGTACAGTTTATGAAAATTTTGTTAGACTTTGTAAATTAATCTTGATTTTATGTATGTTCTCTATTCAAGATACACGGAGGGCCTCTTGAAAAACAACCATAGCTGAATGAGCTACCCTCCGTAGAAATTTTTAGTAATAATAATAATAATAATAGAATAATAATAATAATAGTACTACTTGTAGATTAACTATCGATATAATATTTGTTATTCTGCTCCACTTTTATTCTTCTTTATGATAGAGTAAGACACCAACCGAGATTTGAATTTAATACCTTGATTTGAATTTAACACCTTGATTTTCGGAGGAACTGCAAATTGATGTAGTTACACCTTCGCTATTTAAGAATAATTTAAGAATAATCTAATGCTCAAAACTGAAGATATTTAAGAATATTGAAGCTTAGCGAAAGTAGTTATTCTTATTGAAAACAATGTGTGTATCATGCTACATCTTCTATTCCAATCATTAGATATGCAGTGATTTTATGAGTAATGTCTGCCCTCATGACGACTCTGTTTGCCCGTTTGCACATCCACCACCCGCTATAATACCAGGCAGAGATGGTTACGTCACCGTTTGCATGGATTACATGAAAGGTGAATGTCAGAGAGTCAGTTGTCGCTATTTCCATCCACCACCTCACCTTCAGGCACGAGTTAAGGCTGCGCAGAGGAAGCCATCTCAGGTGTACAGCAACTTCATGCCTGGTAACATGTCACCAGTTATGCCACCTCAAGTTGTAAGTATTCTATTTCTTTCAACAAACTTTAGTTTGAAGTGCGTTAGTTCCGGATTTTTGTGGATGTATTCCAAGCAATGAGTGTTTTTTGTAGTTCATGGGAATATTGGCAGAAATATTCTTTGAAATCTATTGCAGTGCATTTGAAGCCTTCATAGAAAGAGGTTAAATATTGCACTAGCACACGTGTGCATTCGTCGTGAACTCATGGTCATGATTTCCTTCACACGCCTGCTTTATCGTCTTTGAATGTTGTTATTTGCTCCGTTGCTTTTCAATGCCAGTTTTGTTCATATGCATCCACGGTATTCCATCACACCCTTCACGATGTCCAAGAATGTGCAATGTTGCGCTTGTGATTATTTTTCCTGGAAAGCCTGTATATGATTATGATAATATAATTTCACAGAAAAGTGATGTACATATAGCAGTGGCTTAAGGAGTCATATATTTATGATGTCTAAAAGTGTTTGCAATTCTCGACCCCCTCCCCCTTGTCGGACGTAGTCTAGAATCTGTAAACCCCACCCCTAGGCCGCAGTGATGTGCTGAGACACCTTCTGTTTCGGGGGGCGTTTTGACCAATTGACCAACTGTTGTTACTGAAAAAAGTCACAGGAAATACTGCTGCCAACTCTCCTGCAGCATGGCTGCCTTTTGACCAACTTTCTTGCAAATTGGGAATATTGGGGGGGCGACGCCCCAACGCTCTCCAATCGGCACATCCCTGCTAGGTCGTCTATTTTTGTGTTATCCTCTCCTCCTAGCATACATAATCATAACGACCAATTGATACAATTAATCGGTCATAAAGGATAAAATTTAAAATAAAGAATAGAATAGATGGACAACATCAATGATAATTGCAGGATATGTCTTTATAATTGCAATCAAATTGTCTCTTACTCTAACGCTCCAACAATGATTTGTTTTATATTATTTGGAAAACTTAGAAATTGTCATAAACTGATATTTTGAATTCTCTCGTGATGGAGGGGCCGCTGATATACACGTTTTTTTGAAAGAAAATCGTCATTTTGCCTGAGCCTCAATTTTCTTAACTTCCCCTGAAATTGAGGCTGAGATTTTCTTATATTGTCCTTAACTTCTACTGAAATAAGCTGGCTAAGATGGGTTACACATGAATTTGAATTCCATCTTTAAGATTTTGAATGCAATAACGATGAAATATCGATTATTGGCCAATAAAAACACTAAAGTTTGGAACTTGAGCCTCGTGATTCTCTTAAGATTTTCTTAAGAGTTTGACCATTTGAGCCTCATTTTCTTATAAATCTTTTTCTTATAAAAAAAACGTGTACTACCATTCCATTTGCATTCTATTATAATGACTTGCATGTGAAAATGAAAACTAGAAAAGGATTCTCATATACCCCTCCCTATCCTTTCCATGTCGTCTAACAGTTCTTATTTTCATTGAGCCCCTTCCCCCTCTTTGCCGATGTCATAGGTGTACGTCCCCTTGCTATCGACATACCCTTCTATCTATACATTACTGTACATGACCAAATAATTGCGTATACGGTGTTTAGTGTGTTGCTAAAGTGAAAATAGGGCGATTCAGTAGTTTAGTCCCACCACGTTCTGATTCTAGGGGAGGTACAGATTGGATTTATACTAAACTGAAACATCCGCCGTTTTATGGGCTCAAGCATAAGGTTGGGTTGGTTGAATAGATCCTTTATACCTGATAAGAGAATCAAGAGCAGATCAATAGACAGTGGTAGTGGCTAGAGAAGCATAATATAGCATTGATATTAAAGGTTCTTTCCAATAAAAATTTGTTCCTATGGCATTGGGAAAAATCAAGGTAATGGGACTAGAGCCTCTAGTCCTATACTCGAGTAGTGGCGTGCAGGCCTGGTGGCGAGAGGGCACAGGTCTACTTGAGAGAAATTTAGCAAAATACGGGGTGCCTTTCTAGGTTTCAGTCAAAATTATGAGGCACTTTTTTCTAAATTGTGAAAGTGATTCCGCTAGAGAATTGTCTCCTACCACGCCACTGTTCAAGAAATTGTATCTCTTATATATTGTAGCATATTCATATACATATACATGTGGTTTAATTTTGCTTTGTTTTCATTGTGCTTCTTTTTATGTTACTTAGATCTGCTCTTCACCTGCGCCATTTCCGAATCAGCATTTCCAAGTCCAGGTACCCATGGCTGGACCAAGAACAATGCCTCCACTAGTACCAGTATCCCAAGATATGTATTTTCCAGTCAATCATGATGGTCAATGTATTGTACCTATACATTATTCACCGTTCCCAGCATATGTCTGGCCAACAGGTATGTTCCAGTGATCAGTTTCTCTTTTCATGAAAAAGTTGTTGCTTATAACCAGATACCATGTGTTCCTACGATAAGATGGGAAGGTATCAGACCCCAGACAAACGTCCTGTCACAAATGTGCCATTTTTGTTGGTAAATTATTTCATTTTGTATTCTAGAAATCCAAAGAGAGAACCTGGGTATTGTGACGTAACGGAAAGCTGGGGCCACCATAATTTTTCTCAGCATACTCTTACACCCCAACTGCAAATTTTTGAAAGTATCACCACCTATTTCCATTTGTTAAGCACCACCCCCAACAAAGCAGTTTTGAAAAATTCCGACCCCACCCCATATTACTAACCCTGATATTTCAAAGTTTTAAAAACGATAAGTAAGTAGAACATATTGACTTGGTGAATGCAAATCAATATTAACAACTAAGGATGTCAGAACAAACTATTTTCCTTATGCAATGCGAACAACAAATAGCTATAATTTTGATTTGTTTGAATCCACATATTATCTATTGAATGTTGACCTCCCTCGACTATCAACAGCCCCCAAATAATATATTTTTAGGAAAAATACTAACCCCCTGCTTATTTTATCCCCCTTTTATTGGGTGCAAAAGTTTAACCTGGATCCTACACCATTCAAGACAGTTTAATGGACTTGAGATCACGGGTTGTGATAGGAAGAATGACATGTGTATTTATTTCAAATTATTCACTCCAGATCAATGCCCTAACAGGCCAAAAATTCAAAGGCCAGTGAGAGAAACGTCCCACGGTAACAAGTTCATAAACTAAAACTGTACGAAATAATTTAAGCAAAAACATAATAGAGGAGTAACCAAGATATTAAGCCTGGTATTAAAGGAGGAAATTCACGAGGAAGAGTTGGCAACTTTAAATACTTAAAATCAGCAGCTAAATTCCTTTTTTATTTGAATAAGACGAGGTCTGTGGTTATTGAACCTGGTTGTTCTCAGTTGCTTTGACTGAAAATTTGACTGAAAAGTTTACCTGATGGATAAGTTGCATTTTTTGCTAGTATTTATCATTTAATCTTGGTTGAAAGTTCTCATAGCATAATAGTAACTTAACTCTCTCGCATGTTTCCCTAAGTTTCTTTTACATTGTCTTTGTAAATTGTTAGGTATCATTGTTGTTTATTAATTAGATTGTAATCTATTTCACAGCAGAGCCCATTATGCTACCAATGCATCCAGTTGCAGATAGATTTCAACATTGGCCAGGTCAGCTGATTGGACAATACATTGAAACAATAACACCTCCTGCAACACCATGACATGGATTTTTTGAGTGATTTCTGAAGATTCCTTGGCTCAAAAGCAAAATTACATAAAAATCAGTGGAATTGTGCTTTGGTTGTCGAGCAAAGACAGGTAGAATTATGTAGTATGCCGACGATCCATTCTGCACTAGTGGTATCTCTCAAAGGAAAAAATAAATAAAAAACATTCTTTAAGAATTGATCCATTATTTCCTTAGATTTCTTTCATAAATTGACCTTAAGCCATTATCAACCCTAATATATGACATGTACGTCAAGCATAAAACTTTCAAGAGCTATATCGGTTATTCTGTTTTATGAATTAGGTGCTAAGCAATTTTCCTACCAATGAATTTGAGTGCAAATCAGCAGGGAGATTGCAATTATCCTCCAATCATGTAAATATCTTTCCTTGTTTCCGTTTTGGTATTGGAGATGCAATTTCTGGTGGTATGCACGAAGTTCTAGTTTGATTGGATTTGTATATCTTGAAGGAGAACTATTGGAGGTTTTCCCCTTTATTTACGAAAGAAAACGTTGAGACGTTTGAATTTTCATTGCGTGTCAAAGTGCCATTTTGAGTGATTGTGTTGTGACGAGATTTACTTTAGAATTTCGCTAGCTCTTGCTCTGTGCACAGGGTGTCATTTGCCGAACAGTGCATTCTGTTGCAGAAGCTCTGTATGGAATTGCGAAACTATTCAGCTTTTCAAGCAAGGGATTTGTCTGATAGCAAATATACCATTCAAATAATGTCATCAATCGACATTATGTACAATTTTTCGATAAAGAAGCATTAGTTCCCATTGTTTGAGCTTTGCCAGAAATCAAATAGGATGCACTTGAACCAATTACTAGCAGATTTAGGCCATCGGCAATGACGTTGTGAAGGGTAGTTTTCCACATTAGCCTCGGACCGGTCCTTGTATCCCTTTAACCTCAATTAATTGGTATTGCAGCTCAATACATGAGATGGAAGTGCTTTTAGTATAGAAAGCAACCTGCATACCAGAGTTATAATATTTACAGCTTTCCAGTAGAAAGGAAAGTTTTCCATTTTGTAACTGTAGGAAAGGTTGCAGCATGCGAAGCCTGGAAAATTACCTGCCATTCGAAGGAAAGTGTCGTACTTTGCATAGGATGGTTCCCTTCTATTCATAAAAAGATGCTATTTTGACATTCAGGAGAGATTTTGGTTATGGCTTTTGGTGTATACATGAGAAATATGATTGTTAGAAAATAGATGTACGTATTAGATTGCTTTAGTAGAAAGCAGTTGTATGTTTGCTAGATTTTGTACCAATTTCAATATTAGCTAGAATAAATGTCTTATATGGACTTTCTGTTAGATTAATGTTGACTGTGTGTTGGTTTTGTATGTGAAAAGAGAAAAAATGGTCTGTCCAACTGAGACTTAGATGTTCGCTAAATCATTTTTCTGTAATGGAAAAATCAGGGCATCACCCAGACAATCAGAAAATGAATCATTTCAACGGCTGTGAAATGCGTTTTCGACTATCAGTCATTCAATACTGACTTTTGTTTAGCATTTGGTTGCCTATTTTTGTGTAAGGACTTTGATTAACAGAGTCTGTAAAATAAGGCATAGAGTTCCAGGTGGAAGTACGTTACCACTGTAAAAACTTCGGATATTTTGCAAGCTGGTGAAATCATTTTTTACGCCGGAAATTGGCGAAGCAGGAACGTCATCGTAATGGCTTTCAGAGCGGAGGGGCCTGGTTACTAAGGTCGGAGATAAGCTCAGGTAAAAATACTGAAGCATGGTACTGTATGGAAAAAGTGGGAAGGTAATGCCCCCACCCCCACTAACCCGGTTTCGACGCCACTGCAAAATGCAGTCCGTGGACCAAATCTAACTCTGTGCATCTCATTCCTGTTCGCATGGGGTCATTCATGAATACAAACACAACATAAAAGTAGATCTTTGCTAATAGACGATTTTTATGATAAGCACAATAGCTTAAATACCACATTAGATAGATTCAGAGTCTGTCCATGCACAGAAGTCAGGTTATCTTGGATGACCACCTGGCTCAATTCAGGTGCCTTGTGCGGCCAAGTGTCAACATCAATTGCCAGCCCATGATATGGGCAGATATTCTTTAAACGTAGAAGATTTCCAAGCTCCTAAGTGTTCTATATATTGTATGTTAGTAATGTTGATTTGTTTCGCGTTTTGTTATCGTTATTAATAGTCGTAAAGAAGTAGTAGAACTAGAATACATGTAAACAGGTTAGATGTTATTATCTGTAGCATAACTGATAAAAATGTGCTTGCCTTGTCTCTTTGATTTACCATCTCATCGAGCCGCAGACTCAACATCAGCTACTTTCCTGACAACCATTCATAAGTAGACCAATCCCTCCAAAGTTGGTTAGAAATCCTTATATACATATCAAGACATGTATTTTGTGGAGAAAGCTTTAAATTGCTGACAAATAATAATAACAGTATAGGTTGCTTGTTGCTCGTTATTTTATAGGTTCATCACTCAAAGTTTCAAGAAGTTTTTTGTATTGCGAGTTTGCTATTAAAATCTTCATGTTGAAAGTGAAATAGGAAAGCCAGCAATATAGCTGTGTGTAAAGAATCTTAAGAATATTAGGGCTCATTATTCATCGTTTTGTCATGATACCCCGATTCCTATAAATCCAAATATTCGGTACACATTTGCATCTCTTGAAGAGCACTGGGCAAGTCGAGAATTAATGGGTTAACCGTAGACATAGGAACCGGGGGCACAGGAGGACATGCCCCCCTTTTTTGTAAATTTGTATGTTAAGTGCCTCTTGTCACTTATATAGATGCACTTTGCTTGTGAGGATGCTCCTGAATACATGTTCCCCTGATATTTTGACTTAAAGGTAAAAAGTCAGAATTTTGATGTTTCCTTGTGCCTATACTACTTTCATTGAACTATATATGCAGTGAAGATTAACTATTAAGGAAATTATAGTACTAGAATTTGACAAACTTTCAAAGCAAGGCCTTGAGCTAAGTTCCTTATAGAGAAAGCGTATATTGCATAATGCTGGCTACTGTAGCCAATAAGCTTGTGTTCGGGGGTCTTTCATTTAGTACGTACGCACGAAGGGGGGTGAGGGGGTCGAGTAAAAGCGTACGCCATGCGTACAAGGGGGGACAAGGAGTTGACACATCTAAGTATGTACGCAAAAAAGTCCCTTTTATCATACTTTGTTGTCTATGGTGACGACTTTCATTGCTGTGCAAAAAGTGCTTTCTATGATTATTTTCCTGTCTCTCAAATCTTTACAGTCTTTTCTCTATGGACTTATTGATTGGATGTTTGAAAGCTTTCCCTGGGAAGGAGGGGGTAGATGGGGAAGAGTACGTACACAATGGGGGGGGTTTTGCTACTTTGATGCGTACTTACTAATTGAATGGCCTCTACTCTCAGGTCCCGAATAAGCGTTCCTTCCAGCTTGCCTTTTTCGAAAAATTTTCCGACCCCCCCCCGCTCTTATTAGGCCCTACCACTTACTGAATTTTCAATTTTTCTAGAAGAAATCTGCAAGAAAGTTGGTGCTGTGGCTGAGCTGCACAAATAATGAATGAGATATACACGTTTTTTTATAAGAAAAAAGTTTATAAGAAAATGAGGCTCAAATCGTCAAAATCTTAAGGAAATCGTAAGAAAATCACGAGGCTCAATTTCCAAAATTAAATGTTTTTGTAGGCCAAAAAGCAGTATGTTGGTCGTTATTGCACTCAAAATGTTAAAGATAGAATTCAAATTCAAGTATACAATATTATTAACGAAAGTGTATACCATTCTAGCAAGTTTATTTCAGCAAAAGTTATGAAAAATTTAAGAAAATCTCAGGCTCAATTTTGGGAAAAGTTAGAAAATTGAGGCTCAGGCAAAGTAATGATTTTCTTATAAAAAAAACGTGTATATGAGGCAGTGTCACGAAAGTAATTGCTTGCAGTGATGCTTATTGAGATTTGTGTATTAATACTGATTGGAGCATAGTTAGCCCAAACTTCCAACCACCCGCTTATTTTGAGGAATTTTCCAACCACCCCTCCACTTATTAGGAGCCGCTTATTCGGGACCTAAGAGTGTTTAGGGGGCTTCAGCTTTCCGGAATTATATTGTTTGCTATAGTAATGTACTTTTTTGTGTGAAAATAATGCTCCACTGCTCAAAATGTTTGGAAAGTTCAAGTTTGGATTTTTGAGACCTGAGCAAGTCTTTGAGTACATACACGTTTTTTTTATAAGAAAAAAGGTTATAAGAAAATGAGGCTCAAATCGTCAAAATCTTAAGAAAATCGTAATAAAATCACGAGGCTCAATTTCCAAAATTAAATGTTTTTATAGGCCAAAAGATTTCGTGTTAAAGATAGAATTCAAATTCAAGTATATAATATTATTAACGAAAGTGTAAACCACTATAGCCAGTCTATGTCAGTAACAGTTAAGAAAAATTTCAGAAAATCCCAGGCTCAATTTCGGGAAAAGTTAGAAAATTGAGGCTCAGGCAAAATAATGATTTTCTTATAAAAAAAAGCTTGTATCTTGTATGTATTTAGAACACGAATGATTTGCGCATAAATTGTCGTGCTGAGTACACTTTAGCAATTGTCATAACATGTGACATAAAAAGCATTGACACTTCCCTTTAACGCAATACATTCGAACTCAAGTTTTTCCTAAGAAGGTCTTCAAAAAGTGTTGAAACTCCAGTACAGAGCCGAAACATCATTTATTGCTGAAAGATTGATGCCACTACTTTCAGCAGACTCTTGACGTCGTTGCAAAATGCAGCATGACTAAAGGGCTCCATCTTGATAACTGGTAGTAGCCATGTAGCTGCAAGGGGGCTTGGAGGTGTTGCCTCCCCCACAGAATTATTGACCTCGAAATTTGACTAATGAACAGAAGCGTTTGACCTCCAACGTGATCATACAGGCAGGTTTTGCCCTTCCAGGACACTTCCTCCAGCTACGTACTTGAATGGTAGACAGTTGATTTGAAAATGACTTCCTTTTCATTATTTATTATTGTTGGGCATATGGGTATCATTGTTCATATAGTAGAAGTTTAGGCAGCAAAAGTTTGATGTCAAGCTGAACGAGTTTTTTCACTTAATAGCGTCTTTCGAAGTTATGACATCACTAGTAGTCATTATGATGAAACTATGTAGGAATTAGAAAATGCATGACAAAAGTTTTATAGGGAATCATTTGAAAATTAACATCTGGCTAGATTTTGCCGCCCTTGGCCTCCTCAATAACTGCTACTGGTTGTTGTCGAAGAGAAGAGGACCCTTTCAATACAGTGTACTCCTTGCTAGTAAAAGGATCCTTGGATCCGATGTAACCTAGATTAAGAAGTAAGAAGATTTGGAAATGCGGATTTCAATAGGAATATGTCTCGACGCATTATATTATTCCCATCTTCATTGGCCAAGAATACAAGAAAACAAGCTTACTTTAAGAATCGGCTTTCTGTTCTTAACGTCAAGGAAGAAGGAAGTACAAACAAAAAATGATCACTCAGATGGTTGCAAAAGGCCTCTCTACTTAGGGCCTTGCTTTGACAACTTGAGTTGGGGGTGTATGACGGCTCCATGCTTTCACAACTACTCTTGCTAGTTCAGAATCATTCTCAACTTACACAACAACTAACTCGTAAGACTCCATCCAATAACTAACTCTAGCTTAACTCGTACAATTAAATTAAAAGTTGTTTATACGTGATATTACACTGTCATCCATAAATCATGGTTTTTTACACTTTTGAGATATCACTAACTTTATCTGTAATAATGGCTTTCGCATACTATTTACAAGGTTGTTACCATTCATGCTGTGGTAAAGTTCTGTAGTATCAACAGACTATTTACTTACAAGGTATACTGCGCGCCTGCGAAGTTTCCTGACACATGCGTCTTGCATTTGTGCTGAACGTAATCACTAATACGTATTCTATAGTGGAGTGGTGTAGGGGCTCATTGGGGTGGCCACGAAAGGGGTATGGGGGCAATTGCTCCTCACTTATTGCCAAGATGGCACTCGGGATTTCTTTAAAATTGAGGAAAAAATAGGTGGGAGTGAGGCTAGAACTGTTTGGTTGAACCACTTGAGTTTGGTCTGTCCTTCCCTAAGTAAAGCTACATTTTTATAAGCATAAAGCGCTTCATATTTCCTATGACGTTGACAGATGCATTCTAATAGAAAGCAGAAGGCGTGGCCAAAGTTCTCATTTATGCCTCCCCCCACTGATATGTCATGGCCACGCCGCTATAACGGCTGGTCGTTACATTTAGATCTGAGTTGGAGTACACGTTTCAGTAATTAGTTTTCTTTCCACATAAAAAGAAAACAGTGATAAGTAGTTGGTGGTGAGAAAACTCAATTTGTAGGAGACATTTGTTGTAACATTTCCGTTGTTGAGATTTGCGACTAAAACTCCTCTTTCTCCCTTTACTTCAATCCTCATTGACACATTGTATTTGATATTGACGCTTTCAGTTAAAATGTCAGAGCGACTCAAGTTCGTACCGACTTGCAATTTGTTAGGAAGCTAAAACAAATCGTGCGATCATTGAATTACCACATATGGTAATATTATGCCTTCCGAGTTCGATGGGATATTACTCGATTGTCTTCCATTACCTAATTAGGTAAATAAACAATCCCAATTGTTGTACTTTGCTATTGTCTAAGACTATTGTTGATTGTCCAAAAAGGGCGCGACTTCCGACCGCCATTAATATTCGTCTCCTAACTTGAGCGTTCTTTCCGTCTTTCAGCGTCGAGGGAGGTTCAGCTCGTGATTGCAGTCGCAGATACTTTACAGCTTTTGACAAACACTAAAAAACCTGCAAAGATGGCTGTGAGTTCGATTTGCTTTGCTTTTTACTGTCTACTTATGTATTTTTTAGGCTTGCATTGCCATGCACCTGGCATTCTTCCCACCTCATATTTGGTAAGTCACGAGCTAGGCCCAAAACTCGCCATCGAGGAAGTGGAGGTTGCTTGGGATTTTCAAAATTTTGACCTGAGTACATTATGTAAGGCCATCCTAGCAGGATTGTGTTATCTACTGCTGTTCTTTTTGCCATTATGAGGTGTGAATATTTTTACATTGGGACATTTTAGAAAAGAGCAGCACATGCTGTCTAGAGCCTGCTTTGGGGCGTGTAAAGCTTGTCATAGTACCACCATAACTTTGGAGATACTCAGTGAATAAAGTAGTGCTCCACTTTTGCCCTCCATTTGCCGATCTTAGAACATTAGATCATTTGCATTAGATTTTGAATATTTGGATATATGGCGGAATTGATATTACGAATTATTAAAGTCCTCCGTAAGCTTTCTGAAAATTGTTTTAGACTTCGTGAAATTGTCTTGATTCATGTATTTTTAAGTATTGTAGGTAGATAGGTAGGTAGAGGGCCTCTTCAAACACACCTATAACTGAAGGGCCACCCTCCTCAAAAGTTTTATCACTGGTAATATTATAAGGCCAGAACAAAGCCTCTGCATGAAGTAGGTAGATTTTGAGCTGGAGCGGCCTTAACATTTTGCCTCCTCAGGTTTGTGGAACATATCATTTCATGGACCAGCTGTCATTTGAATTTTGAGTGAGAAATAAGAAATGCTTGTAGACTTAAAGTAAATCAATTGTTATTGCAGTTGACAGGCTGTGTATTTGGATTATAAAAGGGAAACTGTTAATTATCCATACAGCATCAAAATACATGAGGATTATTTAAGGCAATTCTGTGTCCTCGTAGGATGGATGTCTTAGTCATAGTTTGTGTTGATATTCAGTAATAGTGTGAGCATGTAATAATTTAGGTGTACAAAGGTAAAAGCATACAAACCTGGAGTTTATTAGTTGACAACAAGGAAGTTGCACTCCTGTACATGTTATCACTGTAGTCACCTACTATAACTGAAATAATTACAGACCATTGATGTTGCTAACTTGAAAGAACCAAAAATGTTGTGAATGTTGTCATGTAGCACAAATCAGGGTTTGCGTAAGATTTGGAAAGTTATGGAAATGAATATTGCCCATTTCCAGGAGCTGGAAAGTTTTGGAAAAGGAGAGTTTTCTAAAATTGCTATGGAACAGCTTTGGATATTTGTTTGGGAAAATTCGAAAATATCCTTAAATGGATATATATATATA
>OLMO02000231.1:23301316-23330775 GCA_900291935.2 Cassiopea xamachana
ATATATATATATATTTGTCTGTTGTATTAGACACCACATATGTTATGATTCTTCATTTTACAATTTATAGTATAAGGCATAGTCCACCAAAATTCATGAAATATAGCATTGAAAATAATGATTTTCAATTTTTATGGGCTTTTGAAATTCAGATCAAAATGTGTTCCATGGCTTTGGAAATTTGGTAATTTGACTTTGGAAGTTTGGTAATTTGACTTTGGAAAGCTTTTCGAAATTTTTTGGAAATATTTTAAAGGAGTTTGTACAAATCCTGCCAAATTGAATTTATCTGTAGCAATTTTCTATTGGGAAAACTAAACTCCTGTATGCCATCAAAATATGGAACAAAACCCATCCTTGTGTACTTGGAATTGTCAGAAGATTGAATGTAGATCATCATGCAAGGTTCATACTGAACTCAAAAAAGCTGGAAAATAGGCCACTTTTACTGAAAGTCAGGGAAAGTCAGAATAGTTGGGGAATTTTCTATAATTGTTATCAAAATCAAGGAAAAGTCAGGGACAGCAAATTATTTAGTCAGCATATTATGTTCATAAACTCTTTGCATGGTTGTTGACAAAGTTATTGCACTATTTGCTGTTAGTAAATTTGAACTTTAGCATTTTGCCTTGTGAAATAGTAATTATATGTGCATTACCTATCTATTAGGCTCCATTTTCTCTACTTCTTTTTATAAATGTGGGGAAAGGGGGCCAGGGAAAAAGTGGGTGTTTTTGACTACCAGTGAGGGAAGAGTCAGAGAATTTTAATTCACATATTGGGTATGAACCCTGCCATATATATCTGATCTAGGTAATCTCCTCAAACTACCCCACTATCGCACCAACTCTTGTTAAAGTTTCAGTGGTGTGCTAGTAAGCAGGATTGTAGACAAGTGGAATTCAGGGTGTGCTGCTCCCCTAAAATTTAGCTTGTGACCAAATTGATGGCATTTTTTTATGGTTTTTAACTTTTTTGCTACAAATTGCCTTCTTATTCACAAACAAGTCTTCTATGTTGCAAACAAATTGGATTCTGCACCCCTACCTCCAACAATTTCTCTTAAATTTGCCATGACTAGTAGCTAGGAGTGCAGTAGGATACATTTGTTACTAAATGCATAACTATTTGGACATTTTGCCTTGAGTAGAACCTCTCAAAACAGTAGTTTTGCCTGCGTTTTGCTGAATATTTTGGAATAGAAAATTTTGATTTTAAGTAGCAAAAGCCTCAAGTTTTTGCTAGTTGTTGTGCTTGGTTAGGCTTTAGTCTCCATTGGCTTCTAGCTGTTGCAACACTGCTAATGGTCATGATTGTAGATACCAGTTGGGTATCATTGAGGCTTAGCACATAATTTTAGCGAGGAATTTGGAGAGTATCTGACAAATCTGGGAAATCAGGGATGTGGTTTGTGCGTAAAAATCCCAGGGGAAGTCAGAGAATCTGGCTAATGCTAGATACAATCATGGCAATATCAGGGAAAATGTTTGTCTTTGTTTCTTCAATCAATAAGTTTTCATAATGTGCTAAAAAAACCACTCACAAGAAACCACATTATGCCCATAATGAAATTGTTGGTTTTCATTTTCCGTGATTGAAATAGAGCACACTTTGATCAAATAGGTGAAAGATTGCTTGAATAGCCTTGGAGTAGTGATAAGCATAGTGCTCAGGACCAAGGAAAACAGGGTAGAAAACAGGGAAATACCAGTGGAAATGACTTCCCTGATTTGAGATATGGACATTAAATAGGAATATACTGGTCTGCACAAGAATACAGAGCTGCATTGTATCAACACAGTTGTGGTCAGGTCTTGATTCTGTCCATATCTGATGCCAAATCACATCACACAAAATCCCCATGGCTGCCTCTGCCTGTGGTTTTAGTTCCAATGGGCCCTTTTGAGATTACTTTCTAAGCATCAAGTTGGCCACTTGAAGTTGGTGTCTGGGGCCAGATCTGGCCCACGGGCCACCATTTGTATAGGCCTGCCCTATACCATCTCTGAAATGAGGATGTCTTTTAACTTTCACTGGCTAGCACTGCTTATTTGTAAGAAACATAAGACTGAAATTAGGCAAAAATTAAGAAACAATCTGGAAAAGGCTGAGCTTCAAATAACAACTTGCTTGGGAAAAAACTGTTTTGAAAAGAATATTTATTTAAGCTAGAAAAATTAGCAAAAACGTGCATTACATGATTAGAAAAACCTGAAAACTCTGTTTCTTGTATCATAGCTGCCTAATCTGGATTGCTATTGTATTTGAAGTTTTTGAAGATTTAAGAAACAGTTAAGAAAACTTTTGAGGTTTGATTAGACAAAATATAAAGCATCACCCAGAATAAAAGAGTTTGTACTTGCTACAAAAGCTTGATCCTTATCAGTACATAAAGCTTACAAAGAGTGAAGCAATGTTGATTCAAAAAATATAATTTTGAGGGTCATCCTTATATTCTATAACTAAATTATTTGGAACACAAGCTCCATCTGGTAAAAAATTCATAATACATCATCATTAGGTCATTAGATAATTTTATGGTGTTGAGAGAAAATGGTGGTTCATCTAACAAAGTCAAAATGTGAGCAGTAAGGCCAAGATGAAATATAACAGATATGAGAAAAAGCCATTTATATATGCTATCTAGTGTTTTCACTGTATGACTTGCAAGGAAGTGTCATTGTTAGTAATAAAATCTGTTGTGAAATGAATTGCTTCATGGACCACCAACATATCAGTGTGAACCCTCAAATTGTTAAGTTTTTCCTGGGGACACCCAGTAATATTCCATGGACTGCTAAGGCCCATGTCAACACCAGTTGAAATCCACATATGTAGAGTAAATAGAAATTGCAACTAGTATAACTAATATAACAGATTACCTTCATCTTTCAGAATCATATATCCCAGTTATGGAATATAAAGTTGAGTAATTGAGATGGCTACTACTCTTTTGTGCTTAATTGTAGGGGGGTCAAATTAGCAGGGGGGTTGGATATTTTTCTAGATTTTCATAAAGTGAAGGTGTGGTAACAAAGTGACCTACTTGAGAAATTGTAACAACCCTGAAGGAAGTATAAGAGTTGATGACCCCACCAGATGGTGTTTAGCGAAAATTGGATTGAATGGTAGACAGTTTTCCACATGACAAGGGTTTTGAAGAGCTGGATGGAGAGTTGGCCCATGAATAATAGGATGAAAATGACAGTGAAAATTTTGCTGCTAGTGATGATGGCCACATATGGCTAAAATGAGGGGGTAATTATAAAATGCTGTAAAGGGTGAAAAGTTTCAAAAAGCAGAGTATGACCCCCTACAATTGAGCACAAAAGAGTATGTATGTGTTCCACCCAAAGTTGAATTCTCATGCTTTATATTGGGTTTCCTTTTTAGATGTCAGGAATTGGAGTAAGTAGTGAAGTAGTTGATGCTTATAATGAGTTCAAGAAAGAGAAGTCACCCATTGCCTTCCTGATCTTCAAGATACATGAGGGAAAGTCTATTATAATTGATGCAAAAGTAATGAATAGTGATGTCCCAACAGAGCTGGAGAGTGCATTAAGTACTGGTTTTTCAAAACTTCCCATTGAATCAGACAAATATGCAGTGCTGAGGTCAAAGCTTTTAAACTCCCCTCCAAGGTATGCTGCTATTACTGTGGATTACAAGACAGACACCCCACAAAACAAAGTGGCACTTATTACATGGTGAGTTTTTTGTTGTTTGCTTGTACTTGCTGTTGTTAGTAAGCATCACTCTCCAATATCCTGATTAATTCCTTCATTCTTTATTTAGACCCCATTTGAAAACTCCAGACAAGAACCTTATGAAAATCATGAAAGATACACTAATTGGTTTTTTTGTAGGACTTGGTCCTGTAAGATATTTTAGCAAGCTCTAACTGCTAGAGGTCTACTTAGTGCATAGGGGTGTCAAGTGTAATACTCTTTTGTACCTAAGGAAGTGGGAGGGATGCTTGTTAAGTGTTGGTTTTTTCTTGACCCCCTAAAGTTTCTTGAAACCCTTGGTTATTTGTCCAAGTTTTTCCAGAACAGTAAGAATTGTATACAATTTTGCCAGATTTTAAACCCCTCCACTGTTTGTTAGTGTAGATACATTTTGATCCTTTTTTCTCAATTTCTGGAAGCTTGCTTCCTTCAATGTAAACCTCATTACATGCCCACACTGTATTTCCTCTAATTAGTGCTTTTCCTCTAATTAGTGCTTTTCCTCTAATTAGTGCTTCCCTCTGATAAACATCACCCTCTAAAAGAACACCACCCTCTAATAAATGCCATGTTAAAAAGTGCATATCATTAGTGAGCACTGTGATGTGCTAATGATGGTAGCATTCTTTGTTATTTTTATACTGTGGACACATCTGCTTTGAAATTTAAATCATTATTCACAGTCTTTGTTAAGCTTATTCGGGGAAAGAAAATATTGTGTAAAGTTTCATTGTGTAAAATTTGCACTGAGCACTGTCCTCTAAAGAACACCACCCTCTCATAATGCCACGTCATAAAGTTGGGTTTGTTAAAGAGTGCCTTGGTGCTCTTGAGAGGAAACACTGTATACTGACAAGTATAGCATGTTTCTACTGCAATAGTTGCAGGTTTATAGGTAAAAACCTTGATTCCCTGCTGGTTTTTGTCTACCTCATTGCTGACCTCCAAGCTAGGAATATCCTTCGTGGATGGCCCTAAAGTACATTGCGTAATGTAATATAGACACACACCTGTGCACTATAGACAACAACAGCCAATGCAACCAGTTAAAGATTGTGCTGTTTTACTAAATTGTTGCTTTAAGATTTGGCATTCTATTTGATTATTGCATTTAGGACTAAGCAGATGGGGTCAGTAGTACTGACCTCAGTACCTGAATAGGTCTGCAATGGAAAGCTAAAAGTAGGCTGACAATCACATTTGCACCTCTTGAGCCAAGGTGGAATCCATGCAAGCCTGGTGGTTAAACCAGTGATATGTAAAGCTGTTCCCAAGTTTTCATGGCTTGTGTGCATATGCCAGTGGTAAACCACTGAAGAACAAAAATACAATCATGTTAACAAAACCTTTGCAAAAGTAAAGTGATAAGAAAGCTTTGATTTTAAAAAACTATCATGATTTGAGCAGCCAAAAATTAACCTGAAATGGCTATCTTGTGCCAACACACTGTTTATTTTTTGTATTCCACCTTGGCTCTTGATTCAATGGTACTTGCTTTGCTAGAAAGTAAAACCCTTGTTCCTGCAAGTTTACTCTTTTCTATTAAGCTAACAGTAATAATATAACATTCTGATCCCTCACTCCATTTATTGAAACCCTTTTTTATAAGGCACCTGAAAGTATGCCGTTCACTTACCACCAGTTTGCAAGTTTAAGAATCCAATTTCTCCTCAGGTGTGGTGACAATGCCACTGTCAAGGAGCGTATGTTGATTTCAAGCACAAAGGACACCCTTGTCAAGAAGCTGGAAGGTGCCAATCCCCATCAAGCCAGTGATCAACAGGAACTGGAATACAAGGAAGTATGCGATAGTATTAGCAAGGGAAAGGCAAAGTGGAATTAATGGACACAATAAACTTTGGGAGAGCAGTTATATTATCTTATTGTGATTTTGCAGTTTTCATATTTTCATAAAATCATGTTATCTGAAAGTGGTCCTTCCATCTTTATGTTGATTTTCCCTGGCTATTACTTAAAGGGATATCTTCCATTTTTTACATTGTGCATATAGTAAAATGTATGTCATTAACAGCACTTACAATTTGTGGCATGTGTCAGTGTATCCTTCCAGTGTCTGATCAATCAAAGTTTATTCTTCAAATTTTCTTGAGAGCTTGGTGCTACCTTGTTGTATTGAAAGTCCTTGTACGTAATTTCATTTTCCATTTCATCGCTAAATCACCGCATTCAGGAGAAAAGCTAAAGAAAATTTTTGGTTGGTTGTATAATCCCAGTTTGTTGACAAACAGACTTCGTTCGAGCCAAATTTGCCAACCAATAGGACTTTACCTGAGTTTTATCATCAATATAACGTTAAAGAGCACTATTGATATTCGGCCATTGTGCCGACAAGCTAAATATTTGAGATGTACGGCACTCCCCCCTCATCCGTCTATGGACACTATTTTTTACTTAATGTTAAAGAAAACTTTAAAGAAAACTTCAGTACTCGGCCAAAAAAATTTCTTGTAAAAAACGTGTATCTGTTATTCCTTAGCATATTGACTATAGATAATTCAGCACTGCCATGCAGCCCTGTACCCAAATAAAGCATTCCAGATGAGTTTGTACAGTGCAGTGCCCAGAAAAGTGTTCCCAGCATGTTCTCATTGATTCGTACGACGATGAGATGAAGTTATGTAATTTGCTAGTATAAATAAACTGGGCAACGATTGAATGTGCAACTACTTTGAGTTCTTCAGCTGTCGTTCTGTATAAAATATCACAGAAAGAAAATACAGATTGGGTCATTGAAAAAGTACACAAAGGAAATAATTGCCATTTTGACCCCCCTATACAACCGTTTGACACACTAAGCTGATACCCCCTCTTTGGTACATAACATTCTTACGGGGGCTGTGGGACGTGACAACTCCCCCTCCCCCACGGACTGAAAATCATGAATTTAATCGGCAGATTTGAGATTTTAGCTGTTCACTCGGCAGACAAATATGGCTCGTTTAGATGAGTTGTGCCTAATATATGGCACACCAGTCATGTGTGTTTTGGTTGCCACAGTTGCTAGAGAAGGGCACAATATTTGCTTAGGTTACAAAGAAGACTTAAATTTACGTTACTCGTGAGGTGTGTCTATCTTTGTGCAGGCGCATTTAGGAGATTTTCCTTTTCGAACCACGCACACAGCAGTTTTCTTTACAAGTTGATAACAGAAAAGCATGCTGCAGCTAATAGCAAATAGCCATGGAGTTGGGGACAAAGCTTTCTTGGAGTATCAGAATTTAGCTCAGAACATTTTTCCCATTACTTAAAATTTGCCTGAGCACACTCTTCCACTATAAGATTTTTCTTTAAAGATCAGCGGTTTGAGTTTCTTCAAAATTGTGCAATACAGATCGGAGAGGGGGTCATATTTTCTACCTTAGAATGAAGATCAATGAAATAAGCATGTTTGCCTGCTACGCAGAAGAGCATTTTCTGACGTTCTAGAGAGTTGTTTTGAAAAATGTTGCATCATTTTCGCATTTGTTTAATTACACTCGCTCACGATAAGATTTGTACTTTCAAGATCAAAGTTTTGTGTCTTCCGTATGAGTCATAGCCTTTTTAAAGAAACATTTACTAGAGGGGGCAAATCCTTAAGGTTGGTTATTCCTCAAAAGTCCAAAATACAATAATTTCAGTCAAAAGTTGCTCAAAAGTAGCAACTAGATGTAATTTTAGGTGCTGAGTCCAATTCTACTGCTGAAATTATGATGCGGAAGTTTGTTTCCATAGCAACCAACAATTTCCTGTCTTGTACCTGTCGTGATTGCGGAGTACCCCATTTTCATAATATTGTAACTATGCAGTCATACTGCGTATCAAATTGGTCCTTGACATGTCTTTTTGTGCACAAAAGTGAGTTAAATTCAAATATTAGACATCCGACAAATTTTGTGCAGCATACTAATATATGCAAATAATTCTCCTCCAATAACTATTTTTTGCAAGCCTTGGTGTCTACTAAGCCTTCCTATATGAATAAATGACGGCCTGTTCTGCATTTAGGAGTCCATAGGCTTCAAAATGATATATACTGTAGAGTTAAGTGGTTCTGTCAGAAGTGAAGAAATGGGGCTCACCACAAATGCAATAACAGCTGTGAAAATCAAAACCTGAAAAAACAAACTTTGTGGATAAAAAGCATATCAAACCGTTTTCAAAATCGAGATTTCATGTGTTCTGCATAAAGTCAGAGGTAGAGTTTGTACTTTAAAGTTATTTTTTGCATTGTGGTCCTGCATAGTCATAGCCTCAAATCATATCTTATTGGCATTAAAAGCATAGAAGACAGAATCATTTCAATTTCCTTGAAATTGTCCTTAGACCATCTATTTCCATAAAACGTTCTTTGTGGAGGTCAAATTTCCTTAAAATAAGGAAGCACTGACTTCTATACTGTCACAGAAACAAGCGGTTACCATTTCAACTGAGGCCAGCCTGATTAAGAGGCAGGCTTGATAATGATGGGCGTGCATGGCCCATCAGTATCACTCGATTTAAAAAGTGAAATCATTTTTAGTTGTAAGCAAAAATGAAGTTTAAAAAAGAAAGTGAAATGCAAATAGATTCTTACTTTGAAGATGAAAATGACTTCAAATAATAAAACCAACCGTTTTTTTAGGAGAAGGTTTGATTTTACATGTAAAATAATTGTTGATACTCGTGGGCCACCATAGTATTGCACAATAATCTTCATGGTAACAAGCATAGATAATAGAAGCAAGGAATTGGCGCAGCATGGCAGCGAACAAGCAAGGGCTTATCCAACAATAGGGCGCTACCTCAACAAAATTTGCTGGAAGAAAGCATCTAGACCCCCAATTTCCCACACAGTACTTATGGAAAACGACTATGTATTGTTGCACATGCTACTTCATCCATTTGTGCAAATTTGTGACATGCAGTACTTTCCAATATTGGGAGTCTACATCAGTAGTCTCAATCCAGTTCAGCTCTTTACAGGCCTCCAGATTGCATTCTTTGTAGTGCGGGGAACGTAGTGTTTCCACCCGCGCACGCACCATAATTTGGTAATGCTTCTCCGAGCAGATATGAAAGAATGCAAACTGGACGGGCCTAAATGTAGCATTCATCCGTGTGCCTCCTTCCTCCAGAACAGAGGTCGGCAAACTTTACAGAGCAAGGGCCACATTCACAGATCCCAAGATTTAAAGGGCCACACATAGGGTGACTACCGGTTTCTACCTACGAAAAATCCCTGATCTATGTCTGATTTTTTCTTGCAAATGCAGGCCCTTGGACAACTGAATGATCAATATAGATGAAAAAGTCCGATTCAGAGTTAGAAGCCCCTTACATGTCGCAGATCTTTGTTGATTGATTAAATCTCATGGGGAAAACCATAGCCATTGTGTTTTGAAAAATGGGGGCCTAGGGGCTTGCCTCCAGAAAAATTCTTTCGAGGTGACGCCCTCCAAAACGTCGGAGAACGCCCATTTGCTGTATAGCATGTATTTGTTTCATCATTGATATTCATGCTGAAAGGAGAGGGTGATCCTTCAACCTGATTTCATCGTATTTTGAAGATTAGAACGAAAAGGAAAAGACTAGGTCAAGCTTATCTATTTGAATGGAAGCTAACATTACAAACAAAACAATCTCACGCTAGTACACCAAGAAAAAGATAGTCTACCTCACATGTAGGCTACCTGAATTGCACTTAGGATGTAAAAATAATACTTTCCTTAACAGGGTCGTCAACTACGCACTATCTTTGCATTGAGAAAACATACCCAAGAATCGAAGTTCCTACAACAACTCACGCCAATTCTGAAAAGTTATTGGCGGGTCGCAAAAAATTACTTGGCGGGCCGTAGTTTGCCCACCCCTGCTCTAGAAAGCACTATTTTGGAGCAATTTTGGTTAGTAGTGGGCTTCAAAATTTTTGCAATGTAGAAAATATACCGTGGCTCAAGAAGGATTGAAAATCACTGCTGTATACCATTAATTTTCATATTCAAGACTTCTGCATGAATTCTCAAGACGATAAAGGTATTACTATGGAGGCACCTGCCCCCTTAGATTCCAAAAGACGCACTGTAGCCAGCCCAGTATGAAAAAGAGAACAGTTAGTCGACAATTTGACTTGCCGAAGATAGAAGTTTGTTGTTTGAAGTCGGCACTGCAGCTCTTAAGTTTTTTGCTTATGTTAGGTACCTAATGCAACTGTATGACATTTAGACCTACCTCAATCTGAGCTATGGAAAAGATCATTAGCTCAAAAAAACATGAAATGTAAAATGACTTAGCCCATGCAGGGCCTGTCCCATTATGGCGCAGCAGCAAGACGTGTTTGTATTAGACAGCAGCGTGGAGATACTTGATGGTTGTGTTGTGAACATGGATACGGAAGACTGTGTAGAACAGCAGATACTCGATCAATTTAACTACCAAGATCAACTGACGATGCCTAGGCCATGCTATTACACTCTTCGACTTCTTGGGGCATGGCAGCCCCATGGCTGTCATTGGTTATTTGATGTTTATACTCTCGTTGTTTATGTCATTCTGCTTGCTACTATGTTTTGGATTCTTGGTAAGTATGATTGAGAATAGAAGATGCTTTTATTAGTAGTAGCACATCCATTTGTGTCACCTCTACACTGAAGTGGCGTAGGTGCCAACATTCATGGGCGGTATCAGGAATGTAGATTTTCTGACAAAAATATGATATATACATTTCTTTTTCGTGATTAGTTTGAGTATAGCATGATTATTTCACGACATCATATGAGGGTTTGCAACGAAATTGACGGTCTCTCCACAGTGTTTGCCCCCTGATCCCCTTCTATCTGCTCCTGTGCCACCCCTGGAAAGTTTGTGTACTGCGCGGACAATTTCACTTTTTAAGAAGTAATGGTGCGCGTCCGAGGTGATTCCCGGAATTTTTTGCGCGGATAAGATTCGGAAGTCTTTGCGAATAATCTAAAGTGTTTGACTTTTCGCCTCCTCAAAAATGCGCAGCCAGAAAAGCACTGGACTGATTGTGCACGTCCAATATTGGACAGCACCAAGCCAGTGCGCAGGCAAGATATTGCGTGCGTAGCAACGTTTCCAGTCTTGCTCCTGTACTCCATAGGACAAAGGTGAAAGGTGCCTCTTTATTTTGTTAGGTGTCTTTATTTTGAGAGGGGGCAAAAAACCACCAACGGTGGTTACTTTTTAGTAATTTTTGTTTGTTTTATCATTTAATGCTTTGTTTTCAAACTGTGAGGTAAGGAATTCAGAAAGTTTATTATTTTTGAAGCTAATGTTCGAAATGGCCAAGCTCAGTGCTCTACCGGGGGTCGAATTGGGCCATGATGGCGCATGTAAAGTTCTCGTGAACTGTGTCGGGAATTGCGCGGCCGCATTTGCGTTTGCCTAGTTTTATACCTTATTATACAAAATTAACGAATGATGAAATTAACGCGGTTTTTTATCCGCGTTAATTTTATAACCGCGTTACTTTTGATATATTTTAATTTAGTCACCCCATAATTTTTGTATTCACTAATTTTAACAACGTTAATTTTCTGCGGAAATTCCAAAATTTTAGTAACGTGATACCTCAACGCCTAAAAAGCCGTTTAAGGGATTAAAATGTTTTAGCGAGTCGCTAATACATAATAACTGATATACTAAACATGGACTCACCAGATAATAGACCACTGAAAACACTGACTTCTGTCACGGTTATAGTTTCATATTTTCCATTCATCAACTCAACTAATCGAGACTTTATATAAAATCAACAAAATTCCCTAACAGCATTCATTTTCTTCCGCGATAGTTACAAATTCAGAAAACCGCGTTAATTTTGTCTGCTGTAAAGCAAAATGAGTTTTGGATCGCCTCAATTTTATCTCGCGTTAATTTTTTGGTGTTAATGTTATTATTCGTTGATTTTGTATAATAAGTTAATATATTTTTTGCTGACATTGCCACATTCATATATTGCTGTAGTAGAAGTATTGAGATTTTTCTTTCACATGTCAAGCAAGCCTATCATTTCGTAACGACGATGTTAGTTTTTTAACAGAGGGAGTTCTTGACGTCGTAGAATTGGGAGTGGTTTTATAAGAATGAAATTGATTTAACCGTACGATTGAGACATTATTTTGAGTCACCTCAGATCTTTATATAGATTTAGTGAGATAGGGGAAACCTCTCCTTCAAGCAGTTCTACTCTCGAAAGGGTTTTAATACTAAAACTAAAATTTCCGTTATAATTTACCGGATGTTGAAGTAAAAATAGAATATATGACTTTCTTATCTGAACATATGAGTGACCTTCTCATTTGAACACATGAATGACCTCATTTTTATATTATTATTACCATACGCTCGCAGCAGACTTGACATAGTAAAAGATTTTACCTTCGATTATCATTTTAACTTTAATAGAACCAAATATAATGAAACTCGTTGAGCAGCACCAGTTATAGAGATACCTTCAAGTAAATCTACTTCTTTCCCCCCAATCAATCATATATCTCAAAATGACTGTTGCTGTTTGTTTGATTACTGATGTAATAGCTTTTTTCTATTGTTGAAAAATAAATAGCTCGCACTTTATCGAATAGCTATGAAAGGGTGCCGCTACATTGGCGCAGAAACGACGTTCTGGGCAGTGTGGGATTTGACACCTAGCACACCAGACTGCATTCTAGATCCTATTTACGCCAGATCTGTGGTGAGCACGAATATTTATACTGTAACTTAAGATAAAAATTATAAAAACTATAAATTATAGGAACGCACCAATTGTAATTTGGCGAATTTTGGTGAGTTTTATTAGCATTTACTCCAAGTGCACCCGAGTTTTACCAGCTCAAATGGTGAGCCAATTTTGCTAGAAAAAATAATCTCGGAATGCAAACTGACAAGCACAGCCTGCAAGTTCAGGCAAACATTTGGCAATAGCTTTGTTTGAATTTCGGGGCCGCAACTGACGATCTGGATATGTCAGATCTTGCTAATCTGTTGCTTGAAGTATCATTACACACTTGGCTAGATAAAATATTTCAACTACATACTCTCGAACAGGGACGCGGAGTACTTACTGCCCCCTAGGGAAACAATGCAAATGAATTTTAAAGTGTAGAAACCCATAAAAGTCTTGTGAATGCTGTTCTATTATTACTCCTTTTCCAAAATTGCAGTCTGCCTGCGAGTCAGTGACTTTAACTATGCGATTGGTTACCTGCATAGGCGCCGACTGCGTGGGGGCTTGGGGGCTCGAGCCACCTCTGTGCAATGCTATGGGGGGCTGAGCCCCCTTGGAAAATTGTGAGGAAGAAGACATTTTGATTATACTATTTTGCCACTTCTGTCATACATCTATATATCTATTCCGTTTGCTTGCCTAGCTTTCTCTTTTGTTATCTTCAGTAACACAAGCAATATTTAAATTATCTTCTTTGAGCCCCCCTGAGAAAATCAAAAGTCGGCTCCTGTGGTTACCAGTAATCAACTCATGCCATTTTGCTTCGTCTTTTCAGCTTTAGAATACGTTCTCCATGGCAAATTTGGTTCTTGGAAGGTTGGATCGATAGTAAACAGTTGCTTCACACTCATGAATTTGACCCTCCCTTTCCTTTTTATCAAGTACTACTTCAAGCGTGGCAGTTATGACGCTCTCGTCCTGAGCATACTGCAAAGCTCATTTGAACACCGCTCCGAGGTTAGGAAGCTGTCACGTGCATACACCCTCTTTTCGATGATAGCTTGGGTGCTATCATCCCTTTTCTTCTACATGCATTGGTTGCCATTTTTCAAAGAAGTCTGGCAGTATGCGGTTTACGGATTGACCGTATTTTATACCACTGGTTGGTGGGCCATGTGGCTTAGTATCTATGGCTTTGTGTGTCATATGCATAAACTTCAAGCGCAGATTTTTATCGAAAAAATGCAGGAGCTGTTCCAGAACTCGAACCGTGGTCAAAAAGATGAACGTGAACGAGTAGGAAAGCTTCTTGGTATGTACAATGAGTTGAATCGGTGGATCGAAAGAACCCAGAGCGAGTTTGGAATTATTATCTCGTTTGCGATGGCCTACCACACGTTAGATGCAATTGTTTTTAGCATCGCATACTGGGATCAGGATTTCGGTGTTGATTATCCTCTTTTGCAATACATCGGAGGTATGGCTTTCGACCTTGCAAGTATAGCAATAAAGTTGTACCCCGCAGCAATTGTATCAGCTGCGCTGCACCTTATAACAAGAAGAGCAGGCAGTGAATGCTATCCTCACTATTTTTATGTCTATATGCCCATGGAAAGATTCCAGTTTTACCAACATCTGTCGATTAGGGAGCAGACAGTTGGATTGAGGATACTGGGTGTGAAAATAACCGTTCGAATTGCAGTCGGAATTTTTGTAACGATTGTAACTGGTCTTGGAACATTTCTGCGCTTTGTTTTTGTGAACGTAGGGACAACCCGAAAGATTTTCTAGAACCAGCTGTAGCAGTAAGGATAACAAAAATTTTAGTTATTGAAGGCCTATCATTTTAGAATGATTTACTTAGCAAATTTCTATGACTAGATTTGAACTATGCGCGTTGCTAGAGCTATTTGTCATGTTTCATATCTTATCTTTACGTCTCTTCCATCGCCTATTTTATATTGGTAGTTATTATAAGAGAATAATATTTTGTTATGGATAATTGTAGTGAATATAGATAATTTATGATAAACAATTATTGAACAAATACTTACTTTCATGCTATATTTTTGCTGGCCTGGTCATCTATGAAGAATGCATTCTCAACTCATGCAACCGCTCTATTCAAACTTAATCAAATTAGTACTATTGTAAATCAAATCGTCCACGTATATTCTATGAAGTAAAGGATCTAGACAAGAGCCTTGTGGAGCTTCCATGTTTATTGATTAATGATCTGAAAGAGGACCATTTACTTTACAAGACTTCCTTGCACTAGAGAGATATGAAAGAAATCAGTGTATCTCTTTCATTCTCATCCCAAAATATTCCTATTCCAGTAGGGCTGGGGTGGCCTGCCAACGAGAGACCAAGAGCTACATTTTGTAGTGTGCTACCACAAAGAGCCACATTATATACATGGCAACACCTGTACGTCACCCCATTTCTTCTTCTCCAGGGACGCAGCTTCAATAAATTTTTGAGGGTGTTTGAGGTTGCCCTTCGATGAGCAAATTCTTATTTTTAGTAACGGTAGTTGACCAATGAGCCCAGTTCTAGTACGTTGCCCTGCAGAAACACATTGTACTACCGTTTTTGCCCTGCGAAATGGCACATCTCCAAGGTTGGGGAGGGGAGACGCACCTCCATACCCCCTTAAGTTTCGTCCCTGTTCCTCTCACGCGAAATACCTTATTGAAATCAAGTGAAGTTTAATGAGAATGAAAGAGCTGCATGAAACCAGGCAAAGAGATGGGTTGATCACTTCTGCAGTAGGATGCTACGATTCACCTTATTAACAAAGGCGACTGAGGTAGGCTCCCTCCTTGCCGGCTGCTTTTCGAGGACAGAGTGATATTCTAGTGCAAGGAGCCTACGTTGGTTCCCAATTTAGAAATTCCTTTCCACTTCTATCCCATTTGGCCAGCTTGCGCAAGCGCAATGTCTACTCTTGTCACAGATCTTCCAGCCTCTGAAAACCTAATACCGTGATGTCTCAAGGAAATTTACTTGGAAAAACCTTGAAATTCAGGCTCAAAACTGTGGAATTTTTACCAGTGACAGGTACCGACCGGGGGCGGGAAGGGGGTGAAAGGGAACAGTCACTTGCCCAAATTTTAGAGGACATTAGTCTTTTATCTACAATGGGCGAAGGTATGTCATCTTATCGAATGAATAGGCTTGACCCATCCCAAATATTTGATTGCCAAAAAGTGTTCAAAAACAAAAGAATTTTGCATTAAATATGCACATTGCTGTCACCGTCAGATGTAATTACTGTCTATAAACAATATCTGCTGTAGGCTTTTGCTGTCTCTTAAGAACTTTTTAGAAGTTTCCTCTTCTGAAAGGAAACCATGAGATCTTGAGGTAACACCGTGAGGCCGTTAATTTTGATTGAAAACCGCGAGTCTCACAGCCAAACCGTGAGCGTTGGAAGGTCTGTTGTAATCACCAAATTAGAAGTATGATACAAACTCAATAGCCATGCAATCTTCCGATATAGAGCTCGAGATTACTAACTCGAGATTGAGTAGAAGCAGGAAGAGTTAGAAGAACATTTCCCTTGTGAGAAATTGACCCACAGGGACACCGTGAGTAGGGAAGATGGGGTTATGTGACATCCCAACAGTAGCTTAACAGCAAGTCACATTTAAAATGTTACAGAGAATGATTAACAGCAATGATACAGAAGAAGTAGCAAGCAAACTGGGATACACGTTGAATAACAACAATGGGTTTCTAAAACAATCTTTTCACAAATTTGTATGCAGGAGTGATTCTAGGGGGCGCAGAGCCACCCTCGTTAAAATTCTTGTTGATTTTGGGGCTCAGACTCCCAAATTTTTTTATGAATCTTGCTTTTCAAAGTGCATTGGCCTTGCTTCCAATGTGTTTTTATTGTATTGCAATGATGAATTTCCTCACTACTACGTGAGCTATTGAAATCTTTCTATATGTTGGTTACATTATATCAACATTAGACTAAATTAGCATGTCTGCTTCTTTAAAAATATGGGTATGGCTACAGAAAGGCAACACCCAATTTTTGAAATTGTACCTGGAGCCCCCTTGTTGAAAGTGTTAGAAATCACACCTGTTTGTATCTAAATTGCCCTGTTGTAGCATAAAGAATTGTCCTTTCCTACTTGTGAGAGTGTACGCTGAAGATGATTGCCTTTCAATTTTTGAATACATTCCACGTCCTTCCACTAGTATTGGGAAAGTTTGATGTAATGAACCAAACTGGAGAAAACCTCTAACTACGCATGGTGCGGCCTCTTTACCAAACACTCGCACCATCTTTTTTAAAATGGCGTCATGGAATAGGATGCTGTCGCGAAATGGTTAGTGATTGAATTCAGAAAAAGATTCCAAAAATGGCAGGGATGCAGCAGTTTTCACAAGGGTCAACAGTCAATTTGTCTATGCTCATTGATATGGTTTTGCAGAAGACCTACCATGAACTAACTTTGCTATCCGAATTGTGAGTGCTCAATTTGTGTTTTGAAATGAAATGCTCCTATAAGAATTACTAAAATATAACGTTGTTGCATATCTTCATTGCTTCAAAACATTCGCGCAAAATGATGTTCCTTCTTCGGAAGATGCCAGTACATCGTATGATAATGGCATGCACGTTTGTTTTATAGGAGAAAGTTTATAAGAAAATGAGGGTCAAATGGCCAAAATCTTAAGGAAATCTTAAGAAAATCACAAGGCTCAATTTCTGGAAAAGTTGAGAAAATTGAGACTCAGGCAAAAAGTGGTTTTCTTCTAAAAAAAAGGCTTTTAGCTGCCCAGATGCTTGAAATCCATCATTTTTTCACATGATTTGCCCCCCTTATTCCACCCCCATTGATGCTTTCTTTTTCTCAGCATCAACGTTAATGCTTTATATTTTTGCGATCAGGTTGCCAAGAAAGTCAGACATTGAAAGGTTAGTGCAATTCAGTACTAAGTATTCTGATGCCTTTATATATCTTGTTGGTAGCCAAATGTATGACAGCATCAAACCAAACATGATTAGCCTTGATAATATTTGATAATATATCATGTGATATAGACTCCATTATGTGTTGAATTTCTTCAATGAACATTGTGGACACTTGTGGCCTAATGGTGTCTCTAAGATTCATTGTTTTATGTATTGATTTTTATCATTAAGAATGGTTTACAATCACTTTCACATCCCTTTTGCAATAAGTGTATACTTTTTACATAAAAAGGAAAATTGAAATCATTCAATTTGCAACAAATACAAGGCAGCAGTTTATACGTCTACTGGCACTTGTAAAATGGGCTTCAAATGCTGATAAAGTTGACCAGTGTCAGGTAGGAACCCAGGAATATCATTTATGTTATACATTTCATTTCCCTGTGTTGTTATTTCTTCTGTGTTTGTCCATGTCCCTATCAATTTGTACAAGTGAGTGAGTGAGTGAGTGAGTGAGTGAGTGAGTGAGTGGGTGAGTGAGTGAGTGAGTGAGTGAGTGAGTAAGTGAGTGAGCAAATGGGTCAGTGTATGTGTGGGTGTGTCTGTCTAGGATGAGTGACTGAAGGAGTGTGCATGTGCCTTTGCATGAGTCTGTTTCTCTTTCTGTTTGTGTCCTCCCTATACTCCTCTCTATACCCTGCTCACTGTTCCTCTTCAGGTGTATATCTCTGCTCATTTATCTCCATACATTTTTAAACTGGAGAACTACCTTCCTCTATATATGGATCATTCTCCCTTGAGGTATGTGGCATTCAAAGCAAAAAAATTGAGATTAAAAGGCAAAAATGCTAATGAAAACAGCCGAAAGCAAGCTCTAAAACAAATTTAATATGAAATTGTATGTACAGAGCTTAGAAATGTGAAAAGCAACTTTGCATCCAGCAAAACCTATATTTAGCAGAAGGTTTTAAAATTGTGCGATGTATGTGGTAATGCTTCCAGCTATAAGGAAATTTACTTACCATAAGGAAAGTTAGCCATTTGGAAGGAAAAAAGGAAATGAAAATTGTAGGGAAATGAGAAGGAGATTTTGAAATGAGCAAGGAATTTACAAAGAAGTGAATAAGCAATTTCATACATTGAAAACTTCATGTTCTAAATGATTTTGGTACTTTATAAATATTTGTATCAGCACCATAAATTTTCTGATGGGGACTGACTATTCCAATGGAGGGGCTAAGATGGGGTTTGCAGTGTGCTACAACTTCAACTCCAGAAAGAGTTCAAGATCATCTGACAGGGAGTATCATGATCCATGGGATGCTATAGCTCCTCAGGCCCTGCCCTGTTGCCACCTCTAAGACATGTAGAATCAATGAAGAACATTGACAGAGTAGGTAACCTCTATATACAATATCAATGAATTATTGGTGCAATGCCCAATGTACTCACAGCTTTCAATAGAAGACAGCAACCAGTGATTTATTGGTGGCTACTTCTGCCTAAATTGCCATCTACTTTTGACTTAAAATGACATATAAAAGTACACATAATGAGGTCCTCCATGGGACCCATCTGTCTTCTCTTCATGATTATCTGCATACTCTAAGAATTATTAAAAGCTCTGTGTACCAAGATTGTGATAATGACTAAGGATGATGCTATTTGTTGTATTCTTGACTTGTATTCCTGTAAGTTCACATGTGTTTCATATTAATTTGTAAAGATAAGAATAAACAGTTGGACCCAGCACTATTAAATATTACAGGATATGTGAATGCAGTTTTCAACAAATAATTCATCTTTTGTATGCTTTTACTGCAAATATATGTGGAAGGAAATTGTAAGGGAATTTTCAAAATTTGGTAAGGAAGTTCTATCCAAAAAGGAAAATATAAAGATATTTCATTTTTCAAAAGTTGAAGCACTGGTATATGACATCATACACATTACATTATTCCAAGAATATTTTGCTTCATGAGATTTATCTGAATTGCTAAGAGTCAATCATTAATGGTTTAGGATTTGCTATGCTAATAGATGAAGTTTCAAAGCAGCTTAAATAATTTAGCTTATTTCTTCATTTTCTAGAAACATATAGCAAATGCTTTATGACATATGTGACAAAATGTATGGCAGATGCAATTTTGTAAACAATGACAATCAAGCACAATATTGCAAATTTGAAAAACATTTGCCAACTGTGATGTTAGCCGCGAAAACATTTTATTGTCATCAATACTCTACTGATTTCACCTTATTTATGTACTTAGTAAGATAAGGGTTTTTGTGATAATGGCCCATGTGCCTAATTATGTTTGCCCACTTCTGAATGCTACATTTTTATTAATTTCAGGAGGTTTCAGCAACACTAGACCAAACAAATATGCACTTTATAAACACTGCAGATACCTTGGCAAAAATGGCAAGAGAAACACTTGTAAATGCAAGGTAGATTTTTCTCCTGCTTTTGTATGTAAAAGGAAACTATGGCACTTCTTTCATATGAAATTAGGGTGTTATTCCCCTCTCCCTCACTCTTTGTGTTTTTGTTTCTCTATGTAGCGTTTCTGGGTTCTTTCATATGGATGAATCTAAAGGCATTTGCGGGGCAAGGCTCAAGGGCCTACCCCCTGAGGAAATACAACAACCTGATCTGACTAGTATCTATTCCTTTAATCAACGAACTCCCTGATTACAATACGTTGCATCTTTTATTAACCAATGACACAAACACAGCATGCTTGATGACTAACTGACAGTACACAAAATTCAAAGTCAACTATCACTGTGACAACACACCCAACTCACACTGAGAGTTACAATCACAATTCCACGCACATTCTCACACTATTCTTGATACATCTATATTGGTTAATATGGATACCCCAGACTACATTCTTAGCAGTTAATTAAATTCTAAGCCTGGACCCATGACAGTAGACCTACTACTTACTTTTACCAGTTTGATATATAGTTTTGTTCTATAATTAGTTCTGTCTGTTTAATTTCTTTAAATAGAAGTAGTTAGGATAGTCTTGTCTATATGGGCTAGACCATTTTGATTAAATAACAACCCTGTGACTTATCCTTATGGGATATTGCTCCATATTTGCCGGATTGCTATGTGACTACAGAATTGGACTGAACTTTAAGAGAAACTTTAAAAATTTTTCAGGTTAAAATTTTTGTTGAAGCAATTATCATTGGTTAAGTATTAAGATTCTCTTATAGGTTTCTGTCTATCATAAATTAGTTTGGTAAGAGACTGCTAAGTTTTGCAGAGAGGCAGGAATAATACATTTTCAGATTGCAATCATACTAACTTAAAGCTTGCATATTACTTGCTGGTTTATCCTTCTCAATGCTATCATGTGGCTGTCTCATTCATCTTGATTTTATGATAGTCATCAGTGCACATTTTGATGAACTGTGGGATAAGACAAGATTTGTATCCATATCTGTTGCTTTCAAGCTAATCATACCCTAATGCATCATGCTTGTATCAAATGTGATGTTTTGTAGGCTGCCAAACTTCTCATTACCTACTGCTGTAGATGTCTTGACAACTGGAACATTTAACAGACTCCCTCTTTGCATAAAGGTTTGTGTAACTTTGTTTTGCATTAAGGCAATGAAATTTTGGATCATCAGTCAGTTTTTGCATACATTTAAGTATATTTAGAGTGTAGCTCTCTTGATTGGTATGCAGGTAGACTTCAAGTTTAGTCAATTAAAAGCTGATAATTTCTTGCAATATAAATTGTTGAGTTAGTTGTACTTTCCCAGTTATATTCTTTTCTTCCAATGATATTTTGGCAATCAATGTTTGGAATTATTGCATTGACTTGTTCAATGTATAAGCTTAATTTTGTTGGTTTATGTGATTCCCCTGTTAGGGAATTTCTTGCTTCGCCTATTTTCAAGTGATAGAAGAAAGCTCTTTTTAGGAGAAAATCGTTCCTGCTGATCCAATTAATGCAGTTGACAAGAAGAGAACTTTGAAGCGTTTGAATGAAATAATTCAAAACAGACTTGCCATTTCGAAAATTCCTGCACATTTTACATCAGTGGTTATAAGTATGGCTCCTCTTTTTGCCATTTCAGTAGTATTGCGTGGTAAAACCTAGCCTTTTCTCTTAATATGTATATCTTCCTATTCAAATTGTTTCTTTTCCAGCACAGAATCTGTCAATTATTTCTAGAGTGCATCTTTTGCGTTTGACTAAACTGACTGTCATTGATGTGGTCCGTGTAGCAAAAAGCAATAACATTGGCTTGCAGTATTGTTGTTGTTGCATTTATGCATATCTACTAATCCCCAACCGTTGTAATCTGAAGTTGCTTAACAGTTTTCCATATGTATATAATACTGTAAAGTAATGAGCATTGGTTATACTGCATAGTAATGACTTTCCATGGATTGATTCTCCTGCCTAGCTCTAAAACCTTTTTTAGAGAGGGATTGTCTTCCTTGAGAATCGAAACAATTTATAGGAAGTGTATCCTTGCTGGAAACTTTTATATTAGAACCACAACAAACAACAGCAAGGTAGAACAATAGAGCCCAGCCCTGTTTGCAACGCCTTTGATTTATGTCACCTTTGATTTAATTCGACACCTTCAAGGACATCACGGCTAGACCATATCAGTTGACGAAAAAGCTAAACGACTAAGGCGTAACAAAAACGTTTTCAGATACACTCATCTCATCTTGAGACAGTAAGTAGTATGGTTATGATGTTAATTTCTGTCTAGGTGAAGGCCGAGCTAGACTGGTTGTAAAAGATGAGTTTCAGGTTTGTCAAAGCTTTTCCATCATCTCCGATATTTGATCATTACCTAAATCGACACATTATTGGATTATGGACCAAGTCAAATAGATTCCTAAATTTCAAAAACAATTGTGAAATATTTGATAGGTATAATTTTTCACTAAACCAATTATTGTACTTTTACAATAGTTGTTACTAATTTCCTACTTGAATGGTGTTTTATAGTTTATTAAAGACTTTTCTGTGTTGATCATGTGAATAAATTTCATGACTTTTACAATGTCTCTTCTCTACTTGTGTTAATAATTAATTTTTGGTACATATAGGTTACTCTAACATTAATGGGTGACCAACAGAGCATTCCATGGAGACTATTAACGATTGAATTTTTAATCCAAGATTTTGAAACGGGAGGTGATGTATTTTATTTGTAAATATTGACTTCAATCGGCGGGAATTCATCTTTCAAATGCAGCTTTGATTTATTTGTACTGAGCAGTAATCATACTTTTTTGTCGCTGTTCTTATAGTAAATGAAATTTGCAATAAACTTACATTTTCCAACACCCGAGACATGTATCGGTTGCGCTTCAATGTCTATTTATAAATACATATAGTTTTTATATAAATACGTATAATATATAAACTAATGCAGAGCCGCATTCGCATAGCTTGTAAAATAGATATATAGAATAATTCAAAAGTTAACTCTTTCTTATGTGTATACGTTTCGAATAAAGAAAATTTTATCAAAACGTATACATATAAGAAAGAGAGATATTTTTGAATTACTCCATATATGTATACATATGGAAACGTAAATTTCCTCCTTTGATCCCTATGCTGTCGAAATTTAGGTCATCACATGAATATATATAATATATATATATATATATATATATATATATATATATATATATATATATATATATATATTCATGTGATGACCTAAATTTCGACAGCTTAGGTATCAATGGAGGAAATTTACGTGTCCCTTGTAGTTACTACTGCATAAGCACTACTGAAATCTGAGCTGTGCACCAGATGGAGCTATGCAATTATCCCCATAATTAGTGCAACGGAGTTAAACTCAAATTTTCCTGCTAAGGGACCACTTGTTGTTTGTTAGAAGTTGCATGTGGTAACACATAAAGGTCTTTTGGTGTTATGAAAGTTTGTTGGAACTTCAATGACAACGGGCATTGCATCAGAGGAAATAATTTAGTATTTTGATTTAGGAAAATCTTGTACAGCTAATTCCATAAATTTTACATTTCTTGAATAATCTTTGCCTAACACTCCAATGTAGTGCTTTAGAAACTTAACTCAATGTGCTCACATGTTCTTGAGAACTTCCCATCCAATCAAAGCTACCCTCATTCCTTTAATTGGGGTCCAGGAACAGATAAATTAAGTGAGAAGTTGTGAATGTAGATTGTACTAGAAATCTGAAGTGTTCAGAAACTAGGGGGGTTATATGCAACTTCATAGTAAATACTTGGTAGTGTTTATTTGTAGATAGTTCTTTCAGAATAACTCATCTTGTTTCATCGTTTAATTCTAGATGGAAAGCCTCTGGTTCATAAAATGCAGGTAATAAGATTTGATGTTTTTTGTCAGCAAGAATTTCACTATCGTCATGTTGTGAAGTATGATATTAATTGGACGTGTGTTGGTGTAATGTTTAGTAGGTCATATGTTTTTGGTCACTTTTGGAGAACATCACGAATGCCAAGATGCTAGGGCTTGTTAAGGGAGCCATTTAATGTTGTCAGTGGTATTTCTTTAGCTTTAACGGGTTCGTGCTACTCCTTAAAATCCTTAAAAACTCGTTAAATTTTTTGTCTTTTTTACAGGCGCTTAAATTCGTGCATTTTGGGAAAAAACTCCTTAGAAACTTTTTCCTTATTTCTAATCAGTTCATGGGGGAGCCGATTTTCTGCAGAAGATTTATTTAGGAAATGAAATGATTTTTGTTATGAAAGCACGCAAAAATACTCCTTAAAATCATATTTTGGTGCTTAAAAACTCCCTAGAAAGTCCTTAAATTTTGCCTACTCATAACAACGCAAACCCTGGCTTTATTTCAGCGTCACTGTCTCGAGTATTCGTGGTAGCACAATTTTCTACAAAGGTTGCTTTCTCTTTCTTCCCTCCTGTGCTCACTTTTCCACTCTCTTTGAATGCGAGCTATTTGGAATATATGCAAATAAACGCTTTCTATTTCCCTGCAGACACATTACATTCATCAGCTATTGCAATCTCGGCTAATGGCGCAGTGCGAACCAATCGTTGAGATTTACGACTGCTTGCGTATCCTTCAACATTATATGCTTTATTTAATATTTTGAATCTTGGTTTGTATTTGATAAGGGAACTATGGGTTTGTGAGGATGGAGCGCTGTTCTATCCTCACACCAGATTTCTCTTGAGTTTCATAGAGAGATTATTATCTATTGAATCTCGAGTATGCTTGTTTATCCCCTTTATCTTTCAATTTGAGCTTTGAATCAGTGCACCAAAATATTCACCAATGTGCACTTGAATTTTTGACATAATTTTCCATCATCCCCTTGTTGGTACATCCATTCGTAATTTAGTTCCAAGATTGGGAATCCCCTTTATTTTTCAATATGAGCTTTGAGTTATTGCGCCAAGATATTCACCAATGTGCATTTGAGTATTTGTCATAAATGTTGCTGTTAGCTACTTCATTGTTGATCCTAAAGTTTATATCAAGCATTTGTTGAAAAGTGATGCATTGTTTTGAAATTGTGCAGTTCATATTATTTTTGAATTCAAACGTAGAAAAACGACAATAGTTTTCAGTTTGCAAAGCATGTTTCGGATTAACTCCTAATCCATCTTCAGTTACTGAAATTAATTACAATGTATTAGTGGAAGATAATAATAAACGTTGCTAAATCTAAATTATATCGAGAAATATTCGAAAAAAGAATAGAGTGAAAAGAACGAAAATTATGTAAGGGCTAGAATGTCAAGGAGAAATTGTAGTGCTAGAGCTGTTGGTTTAAATCGGGCCTCTCCCACAAAATCTGCAAAGCCTCCTTAATTTTTGTTTGGTCGTACGATTTAGCTGCATCTATAATTTTAAAACAGCTTTCATTGAATTGATTTTAAATCCATATTATCGGAATATCTATTGCTTTACATGCTTTTTATTTATGAAAAGTAATTTATGAGAAGGTAGTACTCGACTGCTCGAAAAGTTAAGAAAGTTCAGCACTAGATTTTTGAGAAAGTTTACATGTTTAAAGTACGATTTATCTGTGTACCAAATGTTATGGATATTACACTGGGTTTCCTCTAACAGTTTAACTTCTGCTATTTACTATGATTTAACATTTTTTAAGTTGTACTTGGCGCTTTTCTTTTCATTTCCCTTTAGCGTGCATGTGCAAAGCATTTGAACTCAGAATATTTTTGCTAAGAAAGTTTTGATACTGGAATCGTGAAAAGTTAAGAAATTTTCAGTACTAGGCTAGAAAAACTGTCTTATACTATAGAAAACATGTGTTTATCTTTTTAATCTTAATTGGAGACTTCTTTAGTCATTTAACACTGTGATGCTCCTTAATTCATACAAGATTACTTCTCGATGTCTCTTCAACTAGAAGTTTTGTATACTCAGGTAGGTTAAATTAACTATTCTCCTTTGATTTCATCAGATTACTTGTGTGAAAAGCCTAATGTATTCACATAATCAGACCCTGTAGCTTGAATTATTGTCATTTGCTACCGTTTGGGATGCTGAGATTATATACCTTTTAAGTAGCTGAAGCTATGCAGTTTAAATTTTAGAAGATATTCGCTAATTTAACATCGTTATTGCTCAGACTGTTAGATTGATAAATGAAAAATGGGGAGACCTTGTCAAGGTTGACGAATATGTCACTGGGCAGAAACTGGCTGTATCCTATTGGAGGTTTGTTTGTTTGCTGAAGTATTTATTTTTAAAACTTATGTTTTCAAACTGAAATTCTTCTGGAATTGTTTGCTATTGCAGAAATGATGTAATGTTTTTCTCTTAGACTTTTTCTGGAGGCTTAACTACAGATTGAGCTGTTTCCGTTAGCTTTCACTCAGGGGTGATTTCTAGGGGGGCTCAGGGGGACGGAGTCTCCCCTGTTGAAATTACGGTTCATTTTGGGGGGCTCAGCCCTCCTAAGAATTCTTGCATTGGCCTTGCTTTTCAAAGTGTATTGATCTTGCTTCTAAAGTGTTTTGTATTGTTATGATTAAGTATTCACTGCTATATGATAATTGAGACATTTCCAATTGTTTATTATACTTTATTACTACTAAATCAAAGTGTCATATTTGCATATTTGAAAATGTGGGCGTAGTTGCAGCTAGGTCACACCCAAACTATGGGCGTGGCTGCACCTAGAGCCCCCCATGTTAAAATTTTTAGAAATCACCACAGCATATGCTGAATTCAGAGAGTAGAAGAATAAAAGATAGCAATGTACAAGTGATAGGAGTTATGAATCGTGAGATTTTTATTTGTAGCTATATGTCACTAGCTTTCAAGCATGTTTTTCCACCATAACTTAAGTCAAATGCATGCTTGGTTTTTACACGTGTTTTGATGAAGTTGAAGAATGTTGCTTCCCAATTTTATTTCTATGCTTTGCACCATGTCATAATTGGAATTATTGATATCACGTGTGTATGGAACGATTATATTTCATTGTAGAACAATGCAAACCTCTCAGGGCAGCAACCAGGGTGCGTTTTAAATTAAAATAGTCTTTTTGATAATTAATTATTACCTTTACTAGATTGATAATTATTGTCATAGATTGTTTTGTTAATTTCATACTTCATATTTTAAGAGGCAATTATTACAATATTTCTTATTTTCCCTTTTTGTACACCCCTCTCATGTCATTTTCCTGCCCTTTTCTCCTTCCTTTCTTTTCCCCCTTCCTCCCCTTCCTTTTCTCCTCTTTTTCTCTCCTCTCTTTCCCTAGTTTCCATTTTTCATTCCTTCTCCATCCCTTTTCTTCTCTTCATTTCTCATTCCTTTTTTCTCCCCCACTCCTCTTGCATTTCTACTATTTTTGACATCTCCTTTTCACATCCTAGTTCTCCTTGTCTCTCCCTTCCCATTTTCATCCCAATTTCTCTCTCTTTTTCATATCTTTCTTTCTTCTCCCCATTTTCTGTACCATCTTCTGTCATCCTCCCTTTCTCTTTTACCTCTCCTCCTTACTCTAATTGATTACTTTGTCTCTTTAATCTGCGTGAAACTGTAACCATTTGATAAAGTACATATTATTTTTGCAGCAGCACCTTCAATATTGATTAAAAGCTTGGGAACTGAACCATCAAGTTTACTTCTTTATCACCAACCAGAAATCATTAATAGTGAAGATATCTTTAAAAGAAATGCAGCTGTAGAGCTTTCGGTACATTTTGTTGTATTTTATTTGCTTCTCATCTTTTTAAAGCTGTTGATGTTTGTTTCGTCTTTGCTGTTCATCTCTAAGCAATTTTCTACTCTGGTTACATTTAGTAATTTTGGAAAATTGTCCAGGAGATCAAGAATAATTTGAATTCTCGATACCGTTTTAAGTATAAAGACTTTTCCTTTATTATTAAGATTTTGTTATTATTAACTTATTTTTTTACTTTTCTCAGCCAAGTTGTGTTGCCATGGAAAATATCCTTTCCCTCGCCGTCCATGAACGATCGACGTCTCGGCTAAAGGTGGGAACTTTTGATTTTCTTTCAGTATGACAAAAGCAACACTTTTGTTTAGCCTGTCATCTGTGCGTATCGCTACTGCATTTGCTAAGGTCCTATAATGGATAAGCAAATGGATCTTCAAATTGTCATTAAGGTATCAACAACGCCTTACATAGTAATGCAACTGTCCAAATTGCAGTTCTTTCCAACTCTGTTCAAGTACCTGTTGGTCTATATGATAACATTGCTAATTTTTTTACAGGCTTTGATCAAGATCTTGCAGAAGGAGAAATATTTTGAGCGTTACGGTAAATACCTTGAGGAGAGAATCACTTGTTAAATTAAAAGGAGAATAAAATTTCGTTAAATGAATGGTCCTCCCACGACCATTTTTTGTAATTTGTTAATACTAAAGCTTTACATTTATCCGAAGAGTGCAGAAATAAATTATTTAATGTTTTTCCTCGTCATTGCTCCTTGTTTTGGAGCTTAGTCTTTTTTATTTTTTTAGCATATTTGGATGAGGAATCTCCATCGATCAAAATTCGTCCGTTTGATAAATGCACCGAATCTGAAATGGTTTACGTAAATATTGATTCAAGAACTGGGAAATTGTTGATTAATGTTGATAGAAGAGTTCAAGGTAATCAGAACATTGTAATGTTAGAGCAGACTGCTTCATTTGATAGAATTTGCAAATACTCATTGCAACTCAATTTATTTAATATATGGAATGATATGCCTGTTGATATACGAGAGGCCTCAACTCTCATATGCTTCAAAAAGAAATTAAAAGCACATCTATTGGCTGATCAAAAATAATAACTGAAAACACGACCCCTTGGAAGAGCAGCAATATTAGTATTACTCGCCATTATGCCTGTTAATTTTTTTCTTAATATGTTATTTAAAGTGTATATATGCATATGTAATATCTTGAATGTTGAAGGGCTATTTTTTTCGTGTATAAAATAATGGATTACATTACATTACACATTTCAATATAAAAAGTTAAACTGATGATTTTGCTATTCGTTTTAGCTCAAAATTTCATTGTATTTCTCTCGTTGCTAGATTTTGTTAAAAAAATTGATCTCCTACGGTTATTGGAAAATGACGTGAAGGAATTTCAGTCAGCATTTCATAGCCTAAGGTAATCAATATTTACTATCTTTAAAATTCAATTCCATATTTCTTCTTAAAGCGTTTGTAGACTTTACTTCTTAAAGACGCCTGTATTTTTGTTGCAAAAAGCCCACACTTTTATGGGAAGCCATTGGTTTTTATGATAAATGGCTCTGTAGCCTGACTTTAGCTTCTCATCTGTTTTCGCATTTTATGTGAATAGGAATGAACCCTGAGAAGAACAATATTTAAATCAGGATTTTGCTGTTACCCCATTTTAAGGAATTTTGTTATAGATGTCAATTGTCTGTTCAATATGTATATGTATATGTATATGTATATGTATATATGAAAACTTTAAATTTAATCTATGTGCATAGACTAAAGATAAAAGAACCAAAGGAATGACTCGAATCTTTAAGTGGCAAGTGTTTTGTTGCTAGTTTCACCCGTTCTTGCGGGCTCTTCAGGCTAAACCCTATAACACACACACACACACACACACACAC
>OLMO02000231.1:23337561-23354450 GCA_900291935.2 Cassiopea xamachana
ATATATATATATATATATATATATATATATATATATAGATAGATAGATATATATATATATATATATTTAAGATTCTCAAGAAAAAATTCTAACTTTTAAAACGTTTCGTTGTAGCTTCATCAGTATAAATCATTCTATCTATACAAGCGTATATATAACCAACAACACAAAGACGAACAATGCACAACTAGTTATATGATTTGTATAATTATATATTTATATTTATATATATATATATATACACACATACATATACATATATATATTATATACATCTATAGATATATTTATATATATATATATTATATATATAAATATATTATAGATATAGCTATATATTGATTTACTGCTAGCATTTGAACTCCCTTTGGTTTGAACTTAACTTGCTAATAGATATGTTGTTGATATTAGTTTTGTTGACGATGGAATTGTAATTCGAGGTTTGTTGCTATTACTTTTTAATTTTCAAATTTCCCTTCTGCGTTTGATTGTTTGAGGTTACCTTGAACTTTCAGTTTACAAGCTGTTATTTTGTATCTTCCTCCCTCCTTAAATTTTACAACATTTCAAACGCATTATCAAATATGGTCTCTTTAAGTACGTATCTTGCTGTTTGGCCATGATTCTGATGTCTCCTTGTGAAGAAAATTGTTGGAGTATTATGTGTTTTTAGTGTTTGCAACTTGATGAAAATTTCCATTTGGTAGGACATGCAGTTTCATTTGTGCTCACTTCCCTGTGTTTCAGATGGATGTTTTTGTAAGTCTGATCCGACGAAACAACTTGGTGGCGTTGGGCCTTCGGAGAATTTTACGGTAATTTTGCTTGATTTTAAATAATATATAATGCTCAATTTAACTTCCTGTTCTTTTTATTGACCTTCACATGCGTCTCTTTTTAAGGTCTACATAATTAAAAGAAGAGAGTGCCTTCTGCATTTTTCATGGGTCAAATTCCTCATCTTTAATCTTCTTTTCACCATATTTTGCCCAAGGTGGGGCATGGTGTACCCTGATCTCCAATAGGGCCTGTATGGTATCGCTTTTTTCTGTTACTATCGAACTGAGCAATATGACCTATATTATTTTGTTTTAATATTGCCCTGTTTAACAGTGTCACCTTTGTCGTGTTACCTTTGTCGTGTCACCTTTGTCATATACATACTTCTCATGTGAGATTAAGACAGCCATAATAAATTTTGTCTAGCCCGTTCCTCTGCGAAGGTGATAAATTGAGGTGTCCATCCTACACGTAGATGCTTGCTTTTCTACCATCGTCATTATGGGTTGTTTCTAATGGTGCAACCACTAGGGTGGCTGGCCTTCATTGGGTTTTGAGAGTATTTTCATGGTGGCTACAACAGAAATACGCTATTGGCCGAGGAGTAGAATGAACAAGATTCGATATGTTTTGGGGTCGTTGTTTCGGCTAACCCTCTTCATTATTTTTGTTGTCTCCATTATCGTCATCTTCATCATCTCTTAGATTTCAGCAAGTTTGTGCTAGCACCTTGCAGAATTACAAAGACAAATATAAGTAGTAGATGATGTACTTAAAAAGCAATAGACCACCTTTTAAAGTAGAAGCAATCACCTTTTAGCAATAGACAACACAGTTGTTATGATTGCTTTAGAAACAGAGACTTTAGAAACTTGTGTTTATGGAATGATGACTAGAAATAATTAAGCTACAAATTCATGAAAGCATGCATTCAGTTAATCTCTTGGTTGTTCACTACGTCAGAGTATTAACTGTATAGCTTTTATTTTTGCTATGGTTTAGACTAGTAAGTAGTTTTTGTATCATTTAGTGCTCTTAGCTATATTGACAAATTCTTTGATGAGTTTCCACGTCAAAATTCCTAGAAGATCTCTTTTTCTGCTAAGATCAATCATTTCCCCGTAGTTTTTTTTTCAAAAATACAAAGAAAGAAACTGATTAACTTTTTGAGAAATAACATATCTTGAATCTGACCTATCAACTTTAACATATAGACTTTGAACTATCTATTAACTATGACGTATCTTGTAGAATTTATCAAGAATCGATTATAAAAGTATCTGTGCTAATCCACAGCTAACATTTCTAGTAGTTTTAATACTTTTATGAGATGATGTCACTTAACTATGATCAATTCCAAAGACAGTTTCCTTTCTCTATTTTACCTGTCCTGTAGTATCAACGCTCCATTAGCTTTGCAATTCTATTTTCAAAATACTACTCTCCAATACTATTAAAGATATTTGTTGATATACAAGGCTTAGTTCATAGACGCACATTAATAATTTTTTAGCGCCATTTTTCACTAAAAGCCTATTGGCAACTGTGCATTAAATTGGACTTATTGATGGTTATCTGTAACTATTCCCAGCTTTATGTAATTCTTTTGAGTTTTATTTCCTACCAGGTTTTCCTGAAACGATTTGCAGACAGGTCAGAGGCTGTTATTGCATCATTGGATGTGGATAAAAACCAAAGAGACGGTAAATACTGAATGAATTATGCTCTATTAAAAGAAGTTTATATGCCATTAAAAGATCTATTTGATATTTGAAGTGGCCATGATTCAAAATAGCATTTAATCAAATTTGTTAAAGTTTCTTTATTTTATATATATACAAAATAAAGAAACTTGAACAAATACCACTGCCTCTGTGGCGCAGTAGGATAGTCAGTGATTCTCTGGCCATTCCACTGTGGTTTGAATCCTCGCCTGGGCATCAAATCTCCAATTGTAGTAGCCCACTCACGAGTAGTATAGACTCTGTCAGCCATTGCCTACTAAATAACTATATATATATATATATATATATATATATATATATATATATATATATATATATATATATATATATATTTAATGCTAGTGTCTGGTTTGTGCAAACGTTTCTGCATGGATGTTAAATTGTGATGTCGTTTTTTCAAAGGTATGCCACAAGTGCACCATTTGAGTGAATCTCCTGGCCAATCTTTCTCCTCCGCATCAATGCGCTCCCCCGCATTCCCATCCCCAACTTCTCACGCCACTGGTGTGACAACTTCAACAGGTGCCTACGCTAGTCAGTTACCTAGCATGAGTCCGGCCAACCGCTACTCCGGATCGTCACCAGGTATTTTGTCAATGCACTTATTTTCTACTACTTTTGCTGTATTGTAAACGATTCAACCATCCATTTGTTGCCTCCTGAGTGAAGGGTTGCACCGATTTACTTATAAACAGACCTTTTCGTTTTAGGCAGGTGATCGCCCTCGTAAACGCCCTCGCAGACTTATTTACATGAGCGATTGACCACTCTTGTAGAAACCGCATTTCAGTCCCCAACAATTAAATCGTAATTTGTTACTAGACCCATCACTTCTATGTCCTTGACGCTTCTATGGATGCCTGCGAGGCAAAAAGATTTTTCGCCCAATCGCCCTCCAAGGCTGATGTGCGCGGGTGATGCACCATCGTCATGTCAATTTTTCCATGAAAACTTCTGCTTATAAACTATTCACTAGTTTCTTTCTTTGTTCCAAATGATTTCCTTTTTGGAAGCAATTCCAATGACTCCATCTCTGTTAAGATGGAAAATCCATGTTAGTCAAAAGGCCTCGTCGCTTTGCTTTTTGGTTCATTTTACAAGGTATTTAAATAACTACCTATCAAAAATTTGCAATATTTGAATTTGTTGATCATCAATATCCTTATTATTATAATATTCATTATGCCCTCCTTTTTTGCCTGCCCCAAAATGCTGGAACCCCTCATTCTAATATATATTTCATTTATTCAACTATCTTAGCTCCTGCACAGTCGTCTGCATCAATGGGCTCCCCAGCTTCTTGGCCTCATTCACCTCAACTGTCCCAAGGATCGCCTCTTCACACCAAATCAGCGTATGAATTAAAGTTTTTCCTTAATTTTTGCCATTTGTCTGTCAATCTTTTAATGGTTTATATTCAATGATAAACTTAAATCTCCTTTTCTCTATTGGATTATTCAAAAAGTACCTAACGGAAAAAGTTACCATTTTGACCCACTCACCCCCTTATGTAACAGCCAGTCACATTTGAGCTACTAACGCCCTCGTTGTTACGTAACATTCTGGTATGAGACTCCCCTCCCCCCAAAATAGTCTCTATTTATTTGGATAATAACTAGATGCAATATAGCAAAAAGTAATAGCTCAAAATCATTGAATTAAAGAATGATTAGGAATAGCGCAAGACTCAAGCTCTATTTCATTTCATTTTCATTTCATTTTCATTTCATTTTAAATATTTATACATGGTGGCCCCTCAGAATTATACGTCTGTTTTACAGTGGACCATGTTAAAAACTAATTAAAATAGTACTTTTAAAGGAATACATATATATATATATATATATATATATATATATATATATATATATATATATATATATATATATATATATATATTATATATATATATATTATATATATCTGTAGATATATATATATAATATATATCTGTAGATATATATATATATATATATTTATATATTTATATATTTATACATATACATTATTTATACATATACATATACAGCTAAATAAATTTTACATAATAATATAGTCTAAAGCAAAACAAAAGCATGCGAAAAGTAAAAATCTAAAATAATTTTTGTAGTTTTTTCCCGCAAGCATGCCCTTCAATTTCTTTTGGAATGACCTAGAAGATTTTATTTCACTAGGTAGGGAGTTCCAGACAGATGATCCTCTGTAAGCAAAGCAGGTCTTAAACTCCATGTTTATTTGAGTAGTTTTTGGACGCATTCATCAGAAAGTGAAAAAATAGAACTATTGCATTAAATTTTTGGTTTTACGTAGCAAAACTAATTTACATCCCTCCATCCCCTGTATTTTTCGTAACAGCTTGTGACAAAATTGATACATACCCACCCACCCACCCCCTTACCTTTGCATACTTTTTGAATAACTCCTGTTGGTAAACAAGGTAACTACACCGTTTTTTTACTAGGGTGCCTAACTTTCTTTATCAGTTTTCTTACGGCGGAGGCGAATGACTGCCGCTCCTAAATCAACTCGTAGATGGGACATCATTAATTTTGCCTAAAGCAACATAATAATATTCAAAAGACATTTATGATGCTGCGCTAAAGCAGAAAAGGACTTCTAGTTTTTTTTATGCAAAATATCCGTTTTATATATGTATATATATATATATATATATATATATATATATATATATATATATATATATATATATATATATATATATATATATATATATATATATATATATATATATATATATATATATATATATATATATATATATATATATACATATACATATATATATATATGTATATAGATTGTATATATAGATATATATATATATATATTTATTGTTTGTATATATAAATATATATATATATATATATATATATATATATATAATGTCTTTTTCAGACTTCTCATTGCTCAACAATTAGGTAGCTCGTTACTATTAGGTAGCTTAAAAAAGGTGTGCCTGATTAAATACATTAAACAAATAGACTATCAACAACATGAAAAGGAAAGTAGTTCAACAGTTCAGAGTTTGTCCATGGCTTAGTCCTACAGCAAATGATATAATATTTTGTACGAATTGAAATATTACTAAATCTTTTGACTATAAACGAGCTCCTTCATCAAAATCGAGGTCTTTAAGCATATCCAGAAACGATGAAGATGAGCTGCCCATTGTGCCAAGTGTACCCATCGACAGATTAATAAAATGGACCTTGTCATATCTATTCTGTAGTTCCGAAACCAACTGTTTATATTTCGCTTACTTTCTGAGTTTCTGGTTTTGAGTCTTAGATGTTTCTCCATAATTTCCAAAGGTATAAGCTCATCTGAAGATCAAAGTAATATATTTAAATCTTTGTTGATGTCTTACTTCATTATAAAGCAAATCAAAAGAGGAACAGAATAATAAATATTGTGTTGATAGAGCTAATGTTACCCTACAAGCGGTACTACAACTCGAAGACACAAAAATTCTAAATCTTGATGAAGCTTTGAAGTTTGCATTATTCTTGAAATATTCTTAATTGTCAGCGATTTTGAGCCTTACTTTTCTTCTAAACTTTATTCTTACTAAAAAGTATGTATTTTACCGTGAATATGAAGTGTTTATTGCTACGCACTTTTTATAAGAATGACCAAATGTTCCGCTGAGCCTTCGTATTCTTACATGCTCTCTCTTATGTTGAAAATTAATGGAAGAAGTGAATTCTTTGTTGTAAAAAATAAAAAAGACCAAAGAGTACATTTGGTATCTACATTTAGGGCCGCCAAGAGAATTCTGAGGCCCCAGGGCAAAAGAGAAAAAAGAGCCCCCCTGCAAGCGAAGCGAGCAGAAAAGTTTCAAGTTACCTTTGGAAAATTACTGTTGGTTTACTTTATGAGGCCCCCAGACCTTGAAGAATTGGGTGTTATGAGGCCCCTTGGAGCTGGTGGCTTTGGGGCAATTTGCCCCTGCCCCCTCTCGGTAGCCCTGTCTACATTACACGTTTTTTCTTTTATACGAAAAGGTTTTTCGACTAGAACTGAAACTTTCTTAATACTTTCACGATTCCAGTATCAAAACTTTTTCAAGATTTTCTTTATAAAGATTTAGACTTTTTTCACAGATTTTTTCAGTTCCAATGTTTTGCACATGCACAGAGGAAAGTGAAAAGTCTTGAAAAAGTTCTGATACTGGAAATGTACACCTGAAATAATAAAACTTTTTCAACTTTGTGAGCAGTCGAGTATTACTTTCTTATAAAGCACTGACTTAAACTATGGTTGTCACTAAATCAAGGAAGTCGGGAGAAAGTGAGAAATCAACAATTATGCCAGTAAAAATTACTTGCAAGAAGTGGAGGACCCGGGCATCGATCCCGGTACCTCTCGCATGCTAAGCGAGCGCTCTACCATCTGAGCTAGTCCCCCTGCCGACGAGTAACTTGGAAGAAGTGTTCTAGATCCGAGCATTTGATCTTTTCTATCAATGGGCAGGTATGTTCTATCCATAAATATGTATACCTATGGTTCTAGCAGGATAATAAGGTGAGCCTTGATTATAGCTCTATGCCTATTTAATTATTGGTCCAAGGTTTGTTCGAGAAGCACTAAGGGACACGGAAATTGCTTGAAGTTGGAATAAATACCAGTTCGTTTAAAGGGAAGCTATGCAACTATGGTCAGTGTTTCTGTTCCTGCGTTTGGTTATGTAGTGCAAAGCCAAATAGGACTCCTGTACTTTACGGATCAACGTAGTTTGGCCTACTTAAAATAGAGCATCTTTCACAGATTTTCGACTGTTGATGGGGGCGCAAACTCATATGGGGCCCATGTCTATGCACAATTTTTTGACAATAAATGAAAAAGGTGCATTTGTAATATTTTGTTTTCCTTAAATACATACAGCTAAGTGAAAATGACCAACTGCCAGTGGGGTAAATCAAAGATTTAATGATAAGTGGTGCTGCTGGCAATTGGACTGTGTAGGGAACTTGTCCCACCAGTCAGTACGTTAAAAGATGCCCTGGCATAAAGATCTATGCTAGGATCGTGAGGCCACAGCCATGACAACTGAAAGTTAAACAACACACTTTTTCTGGCGACTTTATATTTCACAAGATCTTTGACCTCCCAAATTTTGGGCTGAACCCACAATTTGGGAGGCCAAAGGTCTTTGAAATATATAGTCGCACGGCTCTATTTCCAAATTAAACTGTTGCCAACTGATTCACTGATTCAAGGTTTTTCTATTTAACAGGTTGGTTCCTGCAACTGTTGGAGTGAGTGATCAGCCAGGATTATCAAGACCAGGAAATGCTGCCTCCGTTTGTTTTATGTCTACATCTGCTTTTGCACGTTTGATTACGCCGGTAGAGCATGACTTTCCAGGCCGTAGGACCACATATTTTGTTTCACCTTTGAATCGCTTTTTTGACTCACTGTATATGTTGAAACATCTTGTCAGAGTTGTGCGCAAGGACGAAACGGTAAGTGTTCCTTTCCTTGCGTAACTAATTAAGGTGAAATGTTTTCAAATGCTCGATTTTTTTAGAACTGTGTACTTTTATTTTGCAATACTAGAAGATGTTGGTTTTCTTTTTCATGACAAAATTAAGGTACACTTCTTTTCTCAAATGGTCTATTTTTTTAAAATTGGGCTTGCATTGTGGTAAGGGTATTATGTTGTTTTTGCTTAGGAGCTATAGTGAAACAAGGAAAACAGGGTGAAAATCAGGGAGGCATGAGGGAAACTTCTTCATTGAATTGACAGACACCCTGAACTAAGACTTATGTTATATAAAAGGCACCTTGACTTCAAAAGACGCAGGATAATCCTCTCTAGCTTGCCAACAGTCCATTGTAAGCTACCCTGGTATTGTATTATGTTGGTAATTTTTTCGGCATAGTATGATTTCATCTTTTGTAGAAACATTTCATCTAACTTAGGCAAAGTTCGTGCTACTCCTTAAACTCCTTAAAACTCTTTAAATGTAATTTACGTTTTTAAGGGTGCTTGGAACCCCTTAAATTCGTGCATTTTAGAAAAAGACCCTTATGTTTTGGGGCTTCCATGTCCTCATAATAATGCCATATATATGAAGCCATGATAGAACTCCAAGCAATTAGCAAATAACTGATATAATATGAAATATTCTGATATTGTAATGTTATCCCTCTCGGTTTGAACAAAAAATAGCATATAACAACGATAAATAGTTTTTCGAGTCTTTTCTACCAACAACAAATTCAGTCAGTTTCACAACGAGAATAATTTGTCCTTCGTTTAGGCCAAATTAGTCCTTCAAGTCAACAGTAATTGTAAACACTTTGTTTGTGTTTGGGCACGAAAACACAGCGATGTAGCTTAGATTGTTCCTCCAAACGAAATACGACGATAATGTCCAATACAATATTGTTTGTGCTTTAAAGTTATTGCTGAACCTTTCGCGTCTCTCCTAAAAACTCAACTAACCGTGAAGTTGTTTTTCACAAAGTCAAACTTTACTTTTGTGTACAGCCCCGTAGGACTTCGTGGGAACAACCACTCTCCTATATCTTGTGCGACATTTAACACCTTATAAGCAGTGGTGATTTCTAAAAATTTTAGCAAGGGGGGTTCTAGGCACAACCACGCCCATAGTTTGAGTGTAGCCAGCTACAACCACGCCCATGTTTTAAAGATGGACACATGAGAATTTAGTTTAATACTGATATAGTATAGTCAACAATAAGAAATGCCTCAATAACCATATAACAGTGCACAATTGATCATAGCATTTGGAAGCAAGGCCAATAAACTCTGAAAAGCCAAGCCAATGCAAGAGTTTTAGGGGGGCTGAGCCCCCCAAAATGAGCAGAGATTTTAACAAGGGGAGCTCCGCCCCCCTGAGCCCCCCTAGAAATCACCCCTGCTTATAAACGCCTTGTTTCCAATCAATTCTTGGGGGGGAGGAGGATTTTCAACAGCAGATTTATTTAAGAAGTAATTTGCTTTTTGTCAAGGAAAGGCACAAAATCTACTCCTTAAATTTATTTTTTGCTCCTTAAAATCTCCTTTAAAGTCCTTGAATTTTATTTACTCAACGGAGCACGAACCCTGTTAGCTAGCTTGAAATGGGACAGTTGATACCAGGGACTCTAGTAAGCGTTCACTACTTGAATTCCTTTCTTCATAAAAAGTCGCAGTTATAGGCCAGTTGCAGATCCGCGAAGAACGAGGCTGTCTTTTGTTGTCTCAATCATAAACTAAAGCCTCGTTTATGTTGATGATTTGCTGCTAGATTGTGCTATGTTTATTAATCAATGACTGGCCTAGGTAGCTGACTGGTTAGGTAGAGTTAAAAGTAGAGCAATGCTATACGCCAGTGCTCCGTAACATTTTTCAAATAACGGCACATTTGCATATCCGTGCTAAAGTCGGCCGCACACCGCAACAAAAAATGTGACTAAAGGGACAAGAAATGCATAAATTAATGTAATTTACGCTCATACTTCAATGAGATATTTGTTTTTGAAAAGTAGTAAAGTAGTGATCTGTTCAGATATTCTTATAAGTATTTCCAGTGAAAAGCCTTGCTTGCAGATATAATTTGTGTAAAACTGGAGGAAAATATTCAAATTTGTAAAGGATGACAAGTATTTTGTAAGAATAAGAGAAAGGGTTAAGTTACTCTGTGGCACACTTAGCATCATCATACGGCACACTGGTTGTGGAGCGCTGCTATACGCATATTGGTTGTGGTTGAAAACCAGCAAATACCAGAACACCTAGCCTACTAGGATGGAGCTACCAATTGTAGTTTTTATTATTTTATTTATACTATCTTACATACTCTTTCTGTAGTACCTTTAAGTAAGTAAATAAGTTTATTTTCAGCTCCATCTGGAAAAGAATGAAAATATACTAATGTTTTCTGGAAGTTCGGATACTGGTCTTTTATATTCTGTTTTCGTAAATCCTACGCACTTGGAAACATTGCATTTGAATATCAATACCAAACAGGGATTTGGTAAGTTGTTTTAATCATTATACTATAGTTTAGATATTGACTTTTCACATTTTGATTGTTTTGGTCTCATTTCATTCAATTATTTCTACCAAAAGGAGTGGGACTTTATCTTCGTTACGATTTCTCTTAGAGAATGTTTGGCCCCAAGATGAACTAAGAGTACTGAAACAGTTTTTCGAGGTACGAATTTTGACTTCTGGAAAAAATGTTTGAGTAATTTCAATGTTATAATGTTTGCATCTTTTAGCAAGAGTTTCAAGCAGCAATTTGCTAATCTTCCATTTAGTTTTTCCGTTGATAGATATTAAATTATAAATTGATTTCTAGCTTTCTTAGTTTTGGTAGCTCCCTCTAACTACATTTTGCTGTGATATTCTGAAGTAAAGATGGCCTCCCTCAAACCTCTGCACTTTTTTAGGTATAGCTTGCCTTTCATCTAGTGCAATTTATTTTCAACACTTTTTTTAATGCACTTTTTTGAATAGTCTGTTGGTACTACAGAACTTTACCGCAGCACAAACAAGCGGCAACATTCTTTTGACATACTTAAAAGCTTTTTTAGTCCGACACTCATCAGAGTAAGTCCGACACCAATTAGACGCATCCTATCACATTAACCGCATTTGGATATATATTTCGGTTAACCTTTAGGTCACTATCCGACGTTTTCATACTCTGATGAGTGTCGGACGAAAAAAGCTTTTAAGTATGTCAAAAGAATGTTGCCGCTTTTTCGTGCTGTGGTAAAGCACTTTTTTGAATGGCATAAACTGTGGCTCACAGTGGCGGTTGACCGAATTTCTTCACTGGCGTTATACGGACCGGCGTTATACGGACCGGCGTTAAATTAGGGCCGGTGAAGAAGGGGCCAATAAGATAAACAATAAGCTGGAAACTCTTCAGATCTGCGTGATGGATGAACAAGTATTTAGTCCTTGCTCATAGGTATCTTACTGAAAAATAGGGGTCTAGGGGCCTGCTCCCAGAAAAATTCTTTGAGAAAACGCCCTCTAGTACGTCAGAAAACGCCCTTTTGCAGAATAGAATGCATTTATTTTCATCATTCATCAGAAGGGGAAGATGATCCCTCAACCTAGTTTCATTACATTTTTTAAGATGTAGAGCGAAAAAGGGAAAGACTGAACGCCAATGATAGAAGCAAAGAATTTCATCTCATGTACTAGAATTAAATCCTTGAGAGCTCGCACTTTTTTCTCCTTTCATCTTTTGAATGTGAACTTTTTTGCAGGTTGTTGTTACTCCTTGTAAGCTGAATAGTCTGACTGCATTCGCAAGGCTCCTTGGAGCAAATCGAAGGATTCTCAAAGATGCCATGAAAATCATGCGGATTGAAATGGTGAGTTGTGCGTGTTACATCAGTTTTCATTATCGTAGTTTATTTAGCTTGTTGCCAGACTAGGGGATTATCTTTAATTTCTTCACATCTGTTTCATTTTCACAGCAACCAGATCAGAACCAGAAGTGGCTCATTGAATGGTCCTTCATGACTCCACCTGCGATCGTTGCCTCCATTGCTTCACCTGGGACACCTGCTGTTGTGCTGAAAACAAAAAACCTCTTTTATGTAAGTGTTCATACTCCTCGAATAGCCTTCTCATTTCCTTAAAGATTACTTGAAATCCCATTCTCTGTGGTTATGATGATGTTAAGTTATAAATTGCAGTCAAGAAGCAAAATTTTTTACTTTGCAGCACTATGTTACTCTCAGATTTTTTGAAGGGACCATTCACATTGTACATACTTGCTTAAATGTATTTCTGCATACAAGGGTGATGTTTAATACTCCATATTTGCGGGGGAGTGGCCAAGCGGCCCGGCCAGTTCCATTAGCTTAACTGAAGTTAAGCATGGCTGTGTACGTTCAGAAACTGGATGGGTGACCTTCCAGACGAACGACCAAAACAGCTCACTCGCCGACCTTTGGAAGGGACGTTAAACTAGGGGTCCCATGCCTGGATGCGGCATGCATAATAGGCCTAAATTAGCTGAAGAAGCTAGGTATAACAGCCTACTCAAAGTAAAGTAAACAGCAACAGCAACAACAAAGCATCAAGGGGCAGGGGTAAGGATTTTCGAACATTTGTGCGTAGCTACATGCTATTCAAACTTATACCACTTGCCTTTCTATTTAATTACTTATTTATTTATTTATTTATTTATTTCAACACATGTTGCTCATATTTCATCGCTGTTTTATTTGATAAATTCATACCTCCAAATTTACCCTCAAATTCTTCCTTTTAGTTCCAGCTAACTGATGTCAGAGATTCGAATCGGAGATTTGTTTTTTCAATTTTATATGACACTTCAAAAAACATTGTCCAGCCAACCGAATTCCCTCATTCCGCTGACTCACCACAGGAGCCTCCTTCATGGGGCAAATCTGCGAGGGACGCCTGCAATGCTTACTTGAAAGAAATAGCAGAGAGCGTATCTCATCAAGGTGGGTTGAATGTCAATCATAACTTTTTTTGCTAAGATGGGTGTGGGTGTTTCCCAAGGTAAGTATTTATCTCGTCCTATTTTCATAGAACGAATAGAATCTAGGTCGTAACTACAGGGACACGGGGGAGGTGCTCCATTAAATAAATAACCTCACATGTTTTTGTCTCTCCGCCTTGCAACAGTGTTCCTTACCTGAAAATTAAATACTTGGATAAAATTTTTTGTCACCCCCAAATTGATGGTAAAGGCATGTTTTGTCCCTTCCAGACAATATCTCCAACTACGTTTTTGAAAGCAGTGGAAAGGATTTTGGCTTTTTCTTGCCACTTAATCAAATACTTCTCTTTCAGAATGCCGATTGTTTCCAACACTGCAGAAGCTGGTGAACAATTTTATGTACCATTGACGTAACTTGATCACCTCCGATTGCAGATCAGAAGTGTACATATTTTGGACATATTTGATGTTTGAAATAATGAGTTACACAGCTGTACACCTCACGGATTCTTGGGTTAGCCCCAGATAATTAGAGCATTTCAAAATTTGGTGTACAGAAAGTTGGGAGATTTTTCAGTAGTTATGGAGAACTTCTAATAGTTACCTTCTTCAGTGTACATGTCTTGCGAATGTCAGAGATCATCTTTCTCTAATTCTCTGCACACAGCACTATTGTCAATCGTGCATTATTGTCAGAATTTTCCCAAAGTATGAACTATACCCACTAACAAGATAGAGTGGATCTGCATAGACATTTTAGAAATTGCAAGTATCGATATTTTTAATCAGATATAGATCCAACAGCGAAGTAGATAATTTGTTTGTATAGCATATTGGGAAGCAGTAGAAGAGCGGCAAGAATTCTCTGGTTTGCTCCCATGCTAACGAGTTTTTCATCTCTCCAAAGTTTGTTTGCAAGAAAGACTTTTCGTTATAGACTCTCTAACGTAGCACAGTATTCCCCCTTCCAAACTTTCAATACGCTTGCAACAGTGATCACGTCCTAAAGGTTTAAGAAGGGGGCGTGTTGTTGAAAATATATTGACCACGCCTTTGTCCACGCCCATTTTTGAATTAATAACAACAATTTGCTTCCTACTGCTGTATGCGTGAAAGATTGAAAGAAGGCGAAAACCAAATATTAAGGCTGTAGCATTCTTTTAGTGGTTAGAGCGTACCTTTTCGCTCTCCTCCTTTGATAATTACATATTTAAGAATTTTTCTATCCTAATATATGGTCCATAAAGAGGGGTTGAGCACCCTCAAGAGTTCTCTTGATTTTAACAAGAGGGGCTGAGTCCCACTTCACGACACATCTGGCTTGTAAATAGTAAAATGAATATGAAAGGAATTGCATATCGAGATGAACATTTAGTGAAAATAGCTAACGGTGAAACTTGTAGATTTTGTCTATCTCGTGCAATAAATAGGTAATATTTTTGTGAATGCATCTTCATTTATATTTTGCCAACCTTGCTGAGTTGAGATTTATTTTCTTCGCATTAACACAATTGTGAAAACCGTTGTTGCTTTCCTTTTACTGTAGTTGCTAGATTCCCAGCCAGTGCTAACTTATTTTGTCGTAGCTTCCTGCTCTTAATATTGTTAATACTTTTCATCAGGTACTACATTTGTTATATAGCATAGAACGTAATTCGTCTTAATTCAGAGTATTTTCTCCTTGTGCCAACTCTTTAGATGCAATAAATTTGATGAGTTGTTAGACTGCAAAGACAAACCGAATGAGGGAGTTTCCACATGATACCTTACGTCGCATCTTTTCGTACTATTTATTGTCTAGGAGAGCACAACGGACAAGCCTACGTTTGATGTTTTACGTTTTTTGTTATTGAGTTTTACGACACTTCACAACATTTCCGAGTAATGAAAAAGTGGCAGGTTTGAGCAAGAACCTGGGAAAATTTCACTAGCAATGGTTGAGCAGGGATGTTTGGTGAGCAGAGGCCATTGACAAGAGAAAAAGAACTAGAGATAAGACGGATTCTTGAGGTACTCCTGTGTTTAAATTGAAAAAGTTGCTGTTTTGAACCCATGCTTTCTACAGAAAGCAAAGCAAATGACATGCTTTACTCATGGTTACATGGTGATCAACATACCTTGTCCAGTCATGTGAGAATTTTGCTGCTGGAGGATAATGTTGAAGAACTATTATAACTATAACTTATGTTTCACATGATCATAATTTTCATCCTGAAAATCAATATCATTATTACCATTGTCATCTCATCATTGACATACTGTCATTTGTTGATAATCAAAATCAATATTTCCATTGCTATTGTCTCACAATTACCAATTGGTATGTATCTGATCACCATAATTATCATATATCATTTAATTCATAATTTTCATTTTAATTATTTCCTTAAAAATTATCACCAGCCAAAATCTTTTATTCTGGCCTAAAGCCTGCCTCAGCAATACTATGATAGCAGGGATGAACAAGGAGAGAATACACAAAAATATAATCAAAGTTTCTACTCTTTCATTTGTCAAATCAATTTTATCTAATTTACAATTTAACTGCATCTACAAGTCACATAAGTCTATCATCTAACATGTAATTGACATATTCACATTCTATATTCTAATAATTGAAACGTTGGGGCAAATGGGGAGTTCAAGCAGATGTTAGAGATTACTTTGGCACAACATGATATACCTGCACAACAACATAAAAATCTCCAAAATTCAAGACTGGCAGCTTGCAAGGTGCAAAAACTGCCAGAGTCATAGATGTAGGACCTATGGACACAGGATGCACAAGCTCCCCCCTCCCACTTTTCATACAGTTTTTTGGCAAAGTGTCCCTTTGCAGTTTAGAAAGTTGCCTATTTGTTTTAAAGGGAGCCCCCCAACTGCATGTAACCCTCAACTTTTTTAGCTGATACTTTCTATCTCCTGACCAAAGAAATTATGCACCTAGGCAAGATTCCATTAAAAGTGTCATGGCAATTTCTTAATGAGTTATATAGACATCAGTCCATAACAGCATTAAAATTTAGCTAAAGGATACTGAAACAAATGAGAAAAGTTCAATCCTATTTTGCTTGTATTGGGGCTATTTGTGAAGCAAAATCTTGTGATATAATAAAGCAAGTAACAAAGGAAGTTAGTCTTCTTTGTGGAAGTCTCACAGCAGTTACTAAAATAACATCTTATTTCTGCTTAGTATATAAAAGATCATACAAGATTTCCACCTAAAATCAACGATGTATGGTTTGGACCTGAGCAAATAATTGCTAACATGAACTTAAAAATCAGATAAAAATCAAGCATCTATGACATTGGCTATAAAACTAAAAACATCTAAAAGATATACTGTTTGACAGTCAAAACTACACAAAAAGGAATAAATATATGAAAAATATAAGATTAATTGAACCCTTGTAGTATAACAACAATTAAATACAGTCTTGAATCTTGTGTAGCTAATAGTCTGTATATCTACCCTCAGATGTATTTACCTTATCAGGTACATACAACACCTGGTAAAATATTGAGACAGTTAAATTTTTGGACAAAGCATTGCAACCCAAATATTTTCAGATCTTAAATATAAACATCCAAATATTTTAACAGTTAATATAAGACCACTGGCTGTATTGAGGAATGTCCTGGACAGCTATGCAAGGGCCATTTACAAGCTTAAATCTATTCCAAAACACCAACTACATGTGCACAGTTTTATGTCTATAAATAGATACACGCATAAGCAAAAACGTAATTCATATTATTGCTAACATGTGATGAGCAATGTGCACTAAAGTCATCTTAGATGTCAGCACTGGGTGTTTTATGACACACAAACACACACACACACACACAAACACACACACACACGCACACACACACACACACACACACACAA